>JAOEHY010025043.1:0-17850 GCA_025447955.1 Psilopsiagon aurifrons | reverse complement strand
TTCTTTACTGTGAGGGTGGTGAGGCACTGGAATGGGTTGCCCAGGGAAGGTGTGAATGCTCCATTGCTGGCGGTGTTCAAGGCCAGGTTGGACAGAGCTTTTGTGGCATGATTCAGTGTGAGGTGTCCCAGACTATGCAGGGGGGCTGGAACTGGGTGATCTTAAGGTCCTTTCCAACTCTAACTATTCTATGATTCTATGATTTTGAAAAAGAAGCAATAAATGTAGTTAGGAATAATCTTGTCTCCATTTTAGCATTAGAACTATTGGCTGTCCCAAAAAACTTATCAGATATAAAATTGACAAGCACTTCTTTTCTCACAGACCAGATTACAACAGTATTGAATTCCTTGCTGCAGCCATTTTAGAAGGCAAATGCACAACTGCATTCTAAAAAGGATTCAACAAATCCCTTTGGCACTTTGGCCTGCAGTGGAAATTAAATACAACAGTTCAGGCGTACTTGTTACAGGAAATATTTAAATAGTTAATTACCAGAAATTGAGAGTTGACTGCAAGGAGGATCACCCATAGTTTGCTATACTTCTTAAGCACTGGTTTTTGACACCAGTGACAGGATGTCAAAATATTTGGAACTTTGGTTTGATTTTATAGAGAAGTTTCTGCATTCTGTGTCTAATATGAAACTTATGAATGATGCAAGACTGAAAAGAATGGGATTAAACATAGGCAGCAAGGCAGTTTAAAAGATTGGTACGTGCTTTTTTAAGTTACGCATATGTAAACCTTAAGTCCTTGAGTTATTAAAGAATTTCAGCAAATAATCTTTGTTTACAGTAAACGAATTCTAAGGTGCTTAGCATACATTTACCCAGTTAACTTTTAAATATCATTACTGTATAAAATGAAGTCTATTCAGAAAACTTACGCTTTCAACATGTAGTAAGGAAGTTGAAGATAGACCTGACGCCAAGAGCATATTGAAATCCATGGAAACTAAGGATTATATAGATCCACTATGCTAGGACCCCAGCACTTCAGTCTTTGGAGTCAGAGCTTTACAGAACAGTAACCTTATGCAGGAATATAAAACAACAAACAAATATCATGAATCATTTGTAGTCTTGGTTCTTCTGCTATTTCACATTATGAATATCTCTTTCAAGACACTTGCTAAGACAGTGACAGCAGAATATCCTGTCTCATGGTCTCTTTCTTCCTGAATGCTGTTCAGCAGATCATGAATGATGAAAATGGGGACGTCATAAGAAGGACAATGGAAGAAGAAATTGTTATTTCTAAGCAAAGGAACTTTGGCAGAGTTCAAATCAACTGAACAAAACAGCAATCAACCTCTGGAAACTATGTGAAAACTATTTTCTATCCCTTTCAAACACTGGACATCATAACTTTAAAAGTCAATAACCAGGCATGCCTGCAGTAAGAAAAATAGTAGTAAGTTATTTATTCAGTCTGTAATAAGTTAGAAAAATGGAAGAAAACCCAACTGTGGGAAAAATATTCAGGGTCTGAATTGCGATTGTTCCAAGGTAGGAGATCATTTTTTTTCCTGACAAGATTGCTACCTATACAGTGTAAAATGAAGAAATAAAAAGATCCATTGCTCTTGCTACAATCATTGGGGCATCTGAATGTCAAAAAAATGATTTCTCTAAGTATCCAGAACCAAATAATCTAAACCATTTGTATTCACAACACTGTAGTGGCTTAGACTATTCCTTAACCTTGCTTCTGATTCTTTCACTGATGTACTGTTGGAAGACTAAAAAATCAACTTACATTGAATCAAGGCAGGAATTATTTTTAAAGTGCAATGGTATGAAATGTATTCTTCCAACTTATGGTCAAAGTCAGTCTTGGGAATGAGCAGTCCTAGAAACCACTGGGATATCTCTTTGAGTGCTTCAGGTTTGACATTTCAGTAGTGCGCATTTTTTTTATCTTGTAAAGCAATAAATTTTGAGAAATTAAACTCTGTCTCTTTCATGGCATATTTTCATACCATGAATTATATTCTAGAACAGTGAAGCTTTGCGTTAATACTAATATTTCTAAGTTAATGAAATTTAACCTGTCAACCGTGAGAGTGGGATAATTTTACTACTGCTTTTACAATAATCACAAAACAATATATGTTGGAAAGCAGCTCTAGACGTCAGCTAGTCCAACTTGCCCAGTCAAAGTAGGGCTAACATCAATAAGACACAGCTCAATATGGCTGTGAGACAGCCTAGGCATCAGTTGTTTACTAAGCACATATGAAACCAGAATCATATTCTCTATGGTTATATCTATACTAGTAAACTATGGCATGGGTCCACATGTAGCATGCAACATGGGACCACAAAAACCCACACCACTTCACATCCCATTGCCTGACACAGTTCTGACTTACACCAGCAAACACCTTTCTAAACAAAAATATGATACAAGGCAATAACTACAACCACACTAACAACCTGCAGAGGCCAGGGAGTATTCCCAATAGATTGCAAAAATGAGGTTGCCCTCTTTGAGAAGGAATGAGAATTTGACTCTATGGGCTTAAATTTTGTTGTGCAACTTGCTCTTAGGTTCAGAGATTTTCGGTTTTTCCAGTCACCATGATATACTCAGCGGGCTGGTTTATCTCAAACAGCTGAAATATCTAACACAATAATTCCTTCTCCTCATTACCAAACCTAATATTCTTCTATTTTATTAAACTAGTGTGATTAATCACATGCTTGCTGACTTAGTGCATTTACTAGGCAGTTTAAACAAGATTAGTACTATTTTCCACTGTATAAGTGTTTGGGTTTTTTGTGTATCTGTATATGTGTGTGTTGTAGATCTTCACTGTCATTTCTTCTTTTGCACTTCATAAGAAAATAGTTGTAGTAGTTAATGCTGTTTGAGGAAAGGATAAATTTATGCCTAGTCTGACAAGATTCTGTTTCCTTTTGTGTGAGGACAGCTTTACCCAGCCAGAATACTCTGAATAACAGTTCTTTAAATAGTAAAATTATTTGCAATAAATATAGGTGAATCGTAAAGTTTCAAACTTTGAACTTCAAATAAATGTTTTAACTCATTTTACATCTAGGCCAGAGAAAACTGTCTCGAAGATCTCATTCGCTGACTGTAGACCCAAGAACTGAAGATGAACCTGGATTCACTGAAGAAAGCTAATGAAACATGAAAAACTCAAATCCTGTCTGTCATTCTGAGCTCCTTTTTTTTTTTTTTTCCTACTGAAATACTAAGGACACATACTGTCTTGTCGCAGCCACTAAAACAAATTGCTCCCTTATAAGCAAGATTCGACTGTGAGTCCAGAAGAAGTGTCTGACTTTGGACAACCACTTGTTTCCCACAAAAAAGGGGTTAAAACCTTGATATATCTTAACTTCCTTTTCTGAACAGTAACACCTTCCTTCGTCAAAAACAGCAGGCAGAGTAAATAATCATTTACACCAGATGTCCACACTGACTTGGGATGTCAGAAAGATAAAATTTCATGTGCTCACAAGGACATAGTCTCAGCATTAGCAGAATGAAATAGAAACATCAGATAAGTGAAAACAGATGTGGTTAAAATGTCAAGTGCAACAGATGTGCGGATACATAGCAAGCTTTGGAAAATGCTAAACTTTTATCCAGGTTAGGTTGTAGGAATTTATGTTAATCAGGTATAAACACTAATCTACTTTAGATCACCTTTACTGCAATATGCTATTATGTATTGCTCTCAATGGGACTACCTACTCTGAATTATTAACCACTTGAGTGATGGCAGCATCTCAACTGTGTATGCTTTATGGTGTATTCTTGTAAACCTGCTCTCATGGACAGCCAGAGTGTTCAGTAAACCTTTCCTGGTCACATTGCCAGTTTTCATCCAATGGAAAACTGAAGCAGCATTGGAGAAAGGAGAATAACATGCAGCAAGATACTGGGTCTCACCCTGATATGCAGCTAGCATACATCCAGGCACAATGAAGCAGATCCGTATTCCACAGTTTTGATGTAGCTTATATTTTTGATGTCTTCAATTTAAAAGTCAAATACTCTTCTTCTTCAGTCTATACAAAGTCTTCTAAACATATATTTACATAGAAAATCTGACTTGATTGTGATGTCAGCATTATGACTGGAGGTTTCCACATGCCTGTTGTGAATTTTGCTTAATCAAAGAGTAGTTTTTATCTTTGCCTAGTTTTAAAGTATCAGGACAGCTTGTCAACAGTGACAACCCTGAGCATGCCTTTCTAAATGACTGGTATATGTCTGCAGCGATTAAATGAAGTGCTGTATTTCGGAGGTGCTCTGTGATGTTCTCTCCACAGGGGACCAAAAAGCTCTCAGGTCTCATTTCAGTAGTAGATGCCTATGCTCTTTTTTTGTGCCATGTCTTTGTCCATGCTCACCGTGCATGCCTATGTCTCTTGGGAGTAGCACTGATTCCATGTGGAGCCAAGGTTATTTAAAGACTCTTACTGTTTCACCAATGGCTGGGGGCACTGGCAGTACACTCAGCTATGAAGATCTGTGGTGTAACAACTCACAGCATACTTGCCCCTTTGAGGCACAGCTCTTTCATTTGACTCAAAATAGGGAGAGAGAGCTGTTTTTTGTCATTCCAAAGCCTCCATGGAGGTGGAATATCAGTTCTACCTTGTCTAGTAAAGGTTCTCTTTACTTTCTCTTAGCAGACGGAAGATCATTTCATCAGGTGATACGCAATCCTCATATGCACCATCTGGATAAGGCAACCTAATACACCACAGGTTTAAGATAAGCATCCCGTCCCTCTACAGCCAAGTGTTACATGCAGCTGACATGCAGGGTAGTAACAGCAAACTGTAATTTTCAAATCCTGGATATTGATTTCTTGTTACCATTAAGTGTTGCTAACTGGTAAAGCATATCCATTTTTACTTTTTATTACATGAACATAATCACTCTTTAGCTTATATCACTAAGGACAAGTCATTCATTCAGCTTTTAACAGAATTGAAATTTACACTAAATACATATTACTCATCTTATTATGACTTTTACTAGTCTTTGGCCCTGATGATAACCACTAAGGGGATAATAGGTGCCCCAACACCATTTTGACTCATCTCTCTTTGCATTAGTCAGTAAAACTTCCTTTTCTTTAGGTAAGACCTTATGCTGAATGAAGCTGATGGAGGAACTCCTGGTGCCAGTGTGGCACTTTAATAGCTCAGGTCTTTGTGCCCTACAGCCAAATAAAGCATTAACCTTTAGAAGAAGTTTTGTTAACTGTTTTTACTTTTGCTGAGATAACACCTCCTACAGTTGTGTTCGGAGATCAAGGTTCCCTACTGTTTTGATGGACTTTAAAATCATAATAGAATACCTTTATCTTATTACTCAGCTTAGAAACTTCTCATCCATCCCAACTGTTTTGGTTTACACTTCGGTTATACTTCCAAGTTTTTTAGCATTTTTACACCAATTTGGACATTTTGCCTCAGATTGCAGCAACAAGGAAAGCTGAGCACTTCAATGGTGATGGGCAATGTTTCTAAAGGTTTAATAGTGCCTTATGAATTTTATAGTAGCATTTATTTTAGTAATAATTTAGTTTTGTAATGCAATAGTGTTGCATTTCAATAAGCATCTAAATACTTTCAATAAATACCTTGTTGAATACGGATGTCCCTTTTCTGTGCCTATTCAAATATAATCCCGCAACAGAACCCCAAATATCCTGCTGTATTAAATGTTCTCCTTCACTCCATATATGTTTGAAGTTTGTGCAGCCAAACTGTTTATTTGACAAAGCAAACATGCAATTTTCTTCCAATGAGAATAAGAGCAGCCATGAACATGCCATTATCCAGTATGCCGAAGAGCTTCAGAAATCACAGTGATGATGAATTCTTTGAACATACCATCTCTTATTCTGCAGCAATAAGTTTCTCTTGGGCATGCAGGGGGGTTGGAACTAGGTGATCTTAAGGTCGTTTCCAACTGTAGCTATTCTATGGTTCTATGTATAAACTCTTTAAAGTATCCAACTATGTTACATTTTAAATCAGCATTAGAGATAACAAAAGAGTCCTTCTTAACACAAGAGAGAATGCCTGCAAAATGTGAAGTTGTTTTGTCAATTCATAAGGTATTTCATAAATGCATAAAACATTTTTCTGGTTCTCAAGCAATATTTAATACAGCAAAATTTACTTTTCTGTCTTGGTTGATGGCCAGAACTATGCTTTCATGGCTAAAATTCTTCAGAAACATTCACAAAGATGTTTACCATAATAATTTTCAGAACAAACAGAAAAAATTATCAAAGCTCATATAACAGACACAGCTTTCCACAACAGGGAGTATCAGGCAACTCTAAAAATAGAGAATGCTACTAGCTCTGCCTAGAATAACATGCCTGAAAGAAGAATACACATTTACACAGCTGGGTTTACATGACTCTTATTCATGCAATAAAACAAAAGGAAATTACCTCTTCTGAGGTTTTATTTTTTTATCAGGCATTCATTAAATAATAATTAGCTCAAAGTGTGAATGTGTATCATGAGTCATATCTACATATGCATACTTATCCTTTTTGAAAGAGCAATTGTCTCCCTGAGGTAATGTAGAACATCAGTGAGCTGTGCACTGCATTAGTAGTCTTAAAATTTAGTAGACCCAGTTTCAGCAGCTGCATAACCTTTTTTTTTTTTTTGTCTTAAACCAATGTCAAAGGGATCTTTCCTCTCTGGAGAGGATAGAAGCTGGATATGGCTGGAAGCTCTTAGCTGAACACTCTAGATTTTATTTAGGTTAACAAAAATATCAAGATTTCTTTCACATTTTCTTCCCGAATTCAATCTTTCAGGACTATTTCTTCTTGAAAGCTCTCTCTCTAACTCTCATATTTATTTTTCAAAAGAAAGAGTAATGAATAAATATCCCTGTAGCTGTCCCCTTATTCTAATTTTGTTTTATACAGACACTGTCCAGGAAGATTCACAGTGCATTTTATTTAATTCTTCCATAGCAAGTCCAAAATGGGATTTAATTGTGTTTCTCTTATCTGTAACCTTTCTACTTCCTTTTCTCCTTCCTTCAATATATTAGAATACAACCTCATATTATTATGATGGTAATATCATTTATGTCTTCTTCTCTAATTATTTCATGCCTGCAGAAATGACAAGAGGCCTTTCTGCCAACAGCATTACATAAACACAAGACTTTTTTTCTAAAAGCATAGAAGAAACAGCAGTCAATCAAATATTGTTTCCATGAGAAATCCTTCTTCATTTTTCTACAATCCTTTATACCCTTGTGAAAAAGAAAAATAATACTGGCTTTAAATGTTGTAATTTAAAAAATAATAAAAAAAAACAAATGCAGTCTGAAACCTGAGACTGCTTTACAATAATTTTTCTTTTTTTTAGGCAACTTACTTTTCCTTAGCTGTTGACTTGCTCAGTGTAAAAAAAATATTACAACAGGAAACCACAAAACAGGCAAAAATATTGGCATATATCTTTTGCTCCAAGATCTGACAGAAAGTGGACTAAATTCGGTTCATTGGTGGCTATATATATGGTGGACTTCTACGATTGTTCTTGTCCTATTTATTTTTAAAGTTTCATCTTAGGTTCTACCACATCTCCAAAATTAAATTCGAAAATAAAAAAAAGTTTTGTACATGTGAGGCTTTTTCAGACTATGTGTCAGGCTGGCAAAATGCCTTCTCTGAAGATATAGTGGAGCCAAAATGCAGTTGTTGCCCTTACCTTTGTTGCTACTGACACTAGAGTCTGAACCCTCCTTGAAGACCTAGAAACAATTTTGATGTGACAGCCTCAGAAGTTACCACTCGTATTTTACAAATACTGCAAGGTCACAGATTTTGACTTATACAGAGCCAAGTAAACCTCTGAAGGGCATTGTGTTTTATGGGGAAAATGTTTTTATTTATTTTCAAATTATACATTTTACTGCAATGTGGAACAGAACAGTAACCATGGAAAACAAAATTCAGATTACAGTAGAAAGAAAAGCAAAAACAGCCAAAGATGTGTTTAAAACCTAAGTTTGGGATTTCTTTTTCCCCCAGATTCTTCCACATTATTTTTTTAAATCACAGCTGGAAGATAAAAGCAAAGATAAAAGAATGGGAATAGTGAGAAATCTTTATTTTTTAGCATATACAAATTTGTAAGTTGGTAAAAGCAGTCTCATATATTCCTCTCTGAAAACCCAAACAATAAAAAGATATCCCTATACCATGTTTACTGTATGTGATATTTAGCATTACTTCAAAGGTCTGAAAGGGTTAACACTAGTCCTTTAGCATAAATCCTAGTTTATACTCTAATAACAGCAAAGTTATACACATAATCTTATAATCTTTTTCTTCATTTCTCTTAGGACAATAATTTTCAAAACTATTTCCTGAAATAAGCACCAAAGTTATGCTCCTCATTAAATTTCAAAATGTTTGTTCATTTTAAGTTTGTTCATTTGGATAGTCAATGGCAGGAATTTTTAAGGCAATCACCTCTTAAAAAGAGTGTTCCCAAGCACATTAATTCTGAGGCTGCTGTTTACCTGTAAAGTAGGTCATTGCACTTGTAGATATATATTAATGTCTGGGAAAGTAAACTGCAATATTCAGAAATTGCTTTTACTAATTTGAGGGAAATTAAGGTGAAAAAGGAAATGAGTGTTTTGTTCCTCACACCTGTAGAGCTTCTATTCTTCTAAACAGGGACTTAGCACAGTGTCATAGCGCAGCTGTCTGGCTCTCAGCTTCCTTTTTTATGAACAGGGGATGCACAGCACTCATTAGAAATAACAGATGAGATTTAAAAATTGATTAATGTTTTCATTAGGTAGACCTAGTGTTAAAATTCCACAGATAATATTTCCTGAAGTATTTCCCATTATTAGGTTACTGTTATTATTTTCCTGTTAATCCAATAAAAGCCTTTTTTTACTCCTGTGACAGATTTTTCTTGCTGCAGGAAGGATTAAAAAATTGTCACCCTAAGCACTAATGAGATATATCTTCAAAAATTCATAAGTATTTCATTTTTGAAAAGTTCTCTTCCTTATGGTTTATTTGTTACAACATGATTCAGTGTCAAAAATAGGAGCTTTCATATTTATCATGTTCTGTATGAATCAAGAGGAATTGCATCATAATGGCTGTATTGTATCTAGTTAAATAATTGTGAAAAAAAAAATCAGAACAGTAAAATTACTGGCACTACGTAATATCTTTCAATAACAGACTTGAAAACTGAAGACTTGCAAAAATCCATAAAATTCCTAATATTTTTTCAAGATACATTGAAAAACTTGTCTTTACAATAGAGTTTTTAAATAATGTTTGCTCATTTTCCTGCCTTTAATTTGTTTCTTCTCTCATTTTGGTACTGAAAAAACAAACACACAAAAAAAAAATACGTTGAGATTTTTACGTGTTCACTGTGTTCATTTGCTAGCTATTTTTAGTAAAGTGTTTGGTGGAAATTTTGCCTATACCTCTGAAATGTTTCAGTGTAGATGATATAAACTCGAACTGCTCTACAGAATTTAAATGTTTTGAGTTTTTATTAATAATTATTATTAAATATTAAACATAATTCAATAATTCAAATATCACATATTATCAAATGTTTATTGTTGCATAAGAAGCTTGATTCTTAAGCATGAGTTTTTCACAGGGAAAAAAAAAAATCCTCAAATGAAATAAATAATTTAGCTGACATTCATGAATGAAAAAAAAAATATGCAGCTTTTTTTCTTTACGTCTGTTAATTCATCACAGTATGCTATTTCTCCACATATAAAGAACTACAAGAGATCACTTATTTTCAAAATTAACTACTAATATGTTAGGCCAAAGTTGTATGAAATATTTTTTGAGTTTAGCAGATAAACAAGAAAAAGAAAAGAAAGTCAAATGAAATTCTCCAATGTATTTGTCAAAACCTGGGAAAAGACTAAAACGTTTGGGAATGCTGGCCCACAGCCCAATACTGTAGGCCACAAAATAAATACTGCACTTAATATATCCACTCTAACCAAAGTGTTTTAGTCTACATGACAGGGCTACTCAGAACTGACAGGATATTAATTTCAAAATTGATCCCCATTGGTCTTTTAGGCAACTATATATTAATTCTCCTGCAAACCACATAATGCACAATTTTCATCTTACATTTATATTTCATCATGCACACACTATTTCCTACAAAAAATTTATGGCACTGAGATGAGGACTGGGGGTTTCTGTAGCTCAGCATTACTTCTGATAGTGAGGACCCTTCTCTAAACAGTCCTCCTTTATCTCCTTAAATAGGGAGAGAAGGGGAAGGTGGTGAAGGCAACTGTGGGCAAGGCTGAAAGTTCAGCAGGAGGGCAAAGGCTGTCTGTAGCAGGCACTTCTCCGTTCCAGCATCTCCCAGCTGGGCAGCAACGTCAAACCGCTCCCACAGCTGTGTTTGTTTCATTGGCTCCTTGCAGAAAGTCCACTCCTACCGTGGAAAGATGTTAATAAAAAAATGTGATACTGAAATGAATTTGGCTCATTCTTAACCTTCAATAATAAAATCAGAGGCACCCCTAGTGTTCTATGGATTGTAAGGATATTGCTCATGTGTTTACCAAGAAAAAACAAAACCAACAAAACCAAAACCCTGAAGTGAAAGGAAAAATCAAACCCAAATAAATTAAGCTTCATGTAAGACTGGTATTGGTAGATACAATTAATTTTCATCTTCTACCAAAGAGATTAGAGTTCATATCTCAAACGCAATTGAAAGTCCATATTTGAAGGAAGCAATTCCCTTTGGTTCACAAGCAGGATTTACTTAACATACAGTGAATGAAGGAGTGGCGCAGCAAGTTTAGCTAATATAACAGCTTCATGCTTTTCATATATTTTTCCACTGAAATTTCCCTCCCGCTTCCTGTGTTTGACATTTTAAGGAGTACATTTAGTTGAGTTTTTTCAATGGGTTGCTATGGTAACAGCAAAAATGCCTAATCAAAAGGCTTTACCTTCTCCGCTTTCTTGCCTGATCACTCAGCAGAAGCTGCAAATCAGAGAAGTGAAAAGCTCTGATTGTTTTAAGTGTAATCATAATATGTTATAAAGTAGAAAGGAATTGTTTCAAGACTAGTAACAATCACACTAGCTTAAAGAAGAATTAACTATCTGACACGTAACAGCTTCAGGATGAAATAACTTTGGTTTCAAAATAAAATATTTTCCTCTGTATTATACAGAGTAATTGATTTTTTTTTTAGATTAAACTGAAGAATTATTGTCTCAATTTTTCAGCCAATGCTGGACTATACTGGAGTACAGCAGCAGGTGTGATATATTTATAAGGTCCTTTTACTGTAAACACACCATGAGATGCCACTTTTCTTGCAATGTGCTCAGAAATAACCAGTGTCTCCATTTTCACAGCTGTAAAATAAATAAATTCATTAATAGATTGCCTGAAGTCAATAAAAAATAGAGGAAGTCAGAGAAGATACACAGGATTAAACATTAGTGTCAGGAAACCATGGTAGCCTAATGTCATCTATTGAAGGGATTTTAGTGAATAGATATTGCTGTAGCAAAACTGGCTTTTCCATCTATTATTGCTTCATTCAGACGATATCAGAGGCTCATCTGAAATCCCCTAACATGTAACTGACCAGGGATATTGGCATTTCCCATAGAAACTCTTAAGTTCCATAATATATATTTTAGAGGGTTATTCTGAATGCCCTGGGACCCCCCCATTGTCAGAGCAGTGGCACCAGGCTGGAATCTGGCAGCATTTGCTTACCAAGAAAGTCCTCAGAGGCCACATTCTTGCCACCCTGGCACAGCCATCCCTGCATAGCAGGCTGGGAGCTGGACCACATCATGAGGTCATAGCAAGACATTGTTTGTGCCAGTTACAGCAGTTTGCCCTGCACAACAAGCCAGGCATCACACGTGGCTATTCATAGTTTAACTTTTTGAAGATTAATAAAAAGTTGCATTTACATGAAAAGGTACTCATAATTAATAGTCTTTTCAGCAATGCAGAAACAAACTGCAACATTCTTGCTGATTAAGAAAACTTTTCTCTGGCATTTGGTACTTAGTGAATGGTTTCTCAGAAACCGGTCATTTTCTTTCCAATGAATCCTAACCATTATCTTTAAGAGATGACCACAGTTTCTTATGGGGGTAAACAGATGAATTATCCAAGGACAGATGCATTGTGCCCAAAAGAGATTTAAGACAATCATGTTGATTTTCTACTGTTTGCCCTTTTCAGGAAAGACTGAGTGCTACAAATGCAGGAGAGGGGAAAAAAAAATACAAAAATAAAAAGCATTTTTATTTTATTAAAAATAAAAAATAAAAAATGTAATCTCAACTGCAGTATTTATTCTGGTTTTCTATTGACAAACAATTAGGGTTTGCCCAGCTTTTAACCAGTGAGGTGGCTTGGTCATGCTTTGATGAAGTCTTTTCTACAGCATAATGAAAACTCACAAGGTAATGGTAAATTTAATAGTAGAGAAACCACGTGGGTACACCGCAGCTCCCAAGTAACACTTAATTCACAAAGCAAACACCAAATGAATAAGTGAAGAAAATTTTTATGAGTGAAAAACTCACATCTGTGCAAGAATTTTTTTTTAAAAAAAGAGATTCACATAGCATCATGACTTTCAGAAAAACTCTAAGAATGTTCAAACTAAAATTCAGATGCAAGTGAAACCATAAATTCATGCTATGAATAGAGTCAAAGCTGGCAGAAAACTTATAAACATTGCTGTTTTGTAAAAGAGAAGCAGTAAAAGAATTACTATATTTTTATAGAGAGAGTTTCTTCACAGTTTTTATTAAAAGGTATTGATTTCAGCTGGGATAGAGTTAATTTTCTTCTTAGTATCTGGTGCAACACTGTGTTTTGGATTTAGCATGAGAAAAATTTTCATAACATGCCTATGTTTTAGTTGCTGCTAAGAGTGCATGTCTTAATCAAGGACTTTTCAGTCTGATGCTCTGCCAGTGAGGAGGAGCACAAGAAGCCAGGAAGAAGCACAGCCAGGACCAGCCCAAACCAGCCAAAGGGATATTACATATCACAGCACTTCATGCCCAGTACATAAACTGGAGGGAATTTGCTGGAAGCGTTCGATTGCTGCTTGGGGACAGTCTGGGCATTATTGAGCAAGTGTATTGTGCATAACTTGTCTTTGGTTTAATTTCTCTCTCTTTTTATTTCCTTTTACTATTATTATTGCTGTTACGTTGCACTTTCTTTTAGTTACTAAACTATTCTTATCTCAACCTCTGGGTTTTACCTCTTTCTGTCTCTCCTCCCATCCCACTGAAGTGGGGAGTGAGCAAGTGGCTTCATTGTACTTAGTTGCCAGCTTGGGTTAAACCACAACAAAATCAAAATGCAATGTGAAATCAAACAGATTAATGACAAACTGCCCTAGGACAGCACTAGGTTCTTAAACAAATAATTGTATATTTTAAAATATATCCAAATTCCAGTTAAATAACTCTATGTCCAGAACAGAACTGGTCATGAGATGTTGGCTACTGTACTAAATTTTTAACAGAAAATGCTGCTGCAAAAGTGAGAACTATAAAATGGCTACTACATATAGATCAAGATGTAATGTAGTATGAGGAGGTAACGATGAAGATAATCAAAGGCATGGTTACAATACAGAATGACAAAGACCTGATGATTCTCATCAGTTTCCAGAAGTAAATTAACATGCAAATTATTATTAATGCTTTCCAATGAAAGCGTGAATGTTTATTTAATTCATGAAAGAATGTGTAATTCACAATCAAATTCAGTATATTAAATTCATGATAGAAATACTTTATCACACTTGTAGCTATTCAGATGCAGGCAAGTGTGATGTAAAGCCTTTGTCCTTCCATTCTTCCAGTCTGCCCTATTTTGTTAACCCTAGCCAGCAACTAAGCCCCACACAGCAACTTGTTCAATTCCCCCATGGTACGACAGGAGAGAGAATCAGAAAGGTAAAAAAGTGAGACAGCTCATGGGTTGAGATAAAGACAGTTAAACAGGGAAAGCAAAAGCCATGCATGCAAGTAAAATAAATCAAGGAATTCATTCACCACTTCCCATGGTCAGGCAGGTGTTCAGCCATCTCCAGGACAGCAGGGCTCTGTAACAGATAATGGTTACTTATCCGGGAAGACAAATGACATCACTTTGAATGCCCCTCCCCTTCCTTCTTCTTTCCCCAGCTTTATAGATTGAATCATACGGACTGAAATATGCCTTTGGTCAGTTCGGGTCAGCTGTCCTGGCTGTGTCCCCTCCCAACCTCTTGTGCCCCCTCGGCTGCTCACTGGTAGGGTGAGAGGCAGAAAAGGCCTTGACACTGTGAGACTGCTCAGCAACAGCTACAACTTCCCTAGGTTATCAACACCATTGCCAGAACAAATGCAAAATATATCATATATGAGCTACTGTAAAAAAAATATCAACTATCACCGCCAAATGACTGCTACCTCCACCACTTATACCGTACCATTTAAATGATGCTCATATCACACATCATCCAAGGTGAAAACTATTCTGGGTACCTACCCATTTTCCCACACACACCCTACCACCCATGACCACACTACCTCAGGGCATATCCCTGTGCGATAGGGCCAAGAGGATGATCGTGGTAGTGGAGCCCCTCCCGTATGAAGATAGAATGAGAAAGTTGTGGCTGTTCAGCCTGGAGAAAAGAAGGCTGCATGGAGAACTCATAGCAGCCTTCCAATGTCTGAAGGGGGCCTATAGGAATGCTGGGGAGGGGCTCTTCGTAGGGACTGTAGTGATAGGAAAAGGAGCAATGGGTTCAAACTTACACAGGAGAAGTTTAGATTGGACACAAGGAAGAAATTCTTTAATGTAAGGGTGGTGAGACACTGGAATGGGCTGCCCAGGGGAGTTGTGAATGCTCCATCCCTGGAAGTGTTTGAGGCCAGGTTGGACATAGCCTTGGATGATATGATTTAGTGTGAGGTGCCCCTGCCCATGGCAGGGGGGTTGGAACTGGATGATCATAAGGTCCTTTCCAACCCTAACTATTCTATAATTCTATGATTTTCCGAAACAGTGTGATAACCTTAGATAAAAATAGAAATAGGTTACTGAGACACACCAGAGTGAGCATTCTGATAACCCAGGAATGTTCAAGGTACTGAAGAGTCACTGCAACAAGGCAGAAAACACCTACCTCACAAAAGAATGGGAAGGTGACGTTCTTTGCTTCCTCCACAAATTGGCTCTTGGAGAGAGGGAAAAGTGTAATTATTAATTGTTTCCATGTGGTGGTTCCCAAAGACCTGGAGCAACAGCAGTGCAGGGCACAAACACATATGATGAAGCAGTTAAGATCTGGAAAAAATCATTAAGTACTTTCCATCTAAACAAAGGAAATATACATAGTTGCTATATGTGGCTACTATATATGGCTACCGACTTCCAAATGAAAATATAGTAACCCCAAGACCTCTACTCCAAAACCTCTACAACTACTCTGTATCATGACAGGAAAATAATGATGATAAGTGAGATACTCCTCATAAAGAAGGCTTGTCAAGGCATCTGTCTACTTTGTCTAATAGTGATGATAACCAATCTGAGATTCAATGTCATATCATTTAAAATGAAAAATTTTTTTAGCTAGGTGCCAGCGGCTATGTATATCTGTCACAGATACATAACACTTTCAGAACTTCCTTGAGCAATGAAATACATTTGTTGTTGTAAATGAAGATTAAAAGTAATCATTGTCTGTATGATCAGATTATAAATTCAGTGCATGACTCATGATAACTCAAGGTTAAGCATGCTTTGCAATGCAAGACAACTGATCACCCTGTACTTCATTTTGGTAGATACTGCTCCATCAATCTTAAAATAGGAAAACTGAACACAGACTTGCTTTGACAGTCTTTGACAAAAAAAGATATAAGAAATTGTAGGATGTTTGGGGGGATTGTTGTTGCTGTTTTAAAGTGTCAATGCTCACAGTCCTCCCAGGTCAATCTGTCTCTTAAATTCTCAGCTTGCACCACAGGTGGGGTGAAGCACCAGGTGGAGGCATTCGCAATCCTATGAATTAAATTACCATCTTCTCAAGAGATCCCACTCCTTTAACAGAATGCAGTTTACGGATTACTGGAGCATTACTGTAGTAGACAAGCAAAGTCTAGGTCTCAACTCCAATAGCAGAATTCTATGAATGGTAATTTCAGCAGTAAGCTGAAAGGTCACAAATGAGGTAAGTAAACCCAGAAAATCCTTCTGAGGCAAGTGTTTCCCTCAGCACTCTCTTACAGATTCCGAAACTGTGACTAGTAAAATGGTGTACTTTATTGAATCCCTGGAGTGTCATCATTTAATAGTATTTCACAGCTACAGTACATCATCGCGTTACATTACACTCTCACTGTCACCATGCAAACTACAATACCATGAAGTGATAACATAGTGTAATGAGACATACAATCCAATGTAAAGTGATATACAAGAAAATCAATGCAGCGTATCTCCAAAATTACCCTCATTGAAGGGGAAACCCAATGAATATTTCATAAAAATTCACAGGTCATTCATTTCCTTCATTTTTCAGATGTGTTAAATCTCTTTGCGTCTTGATAAACCCACGGAGAACTTTAATAATATATGATTGCTAAGAAAGCTGAAATTATAAAACCAAAAATATTTTGCATGCAAGTTTCTGACAGGACTTTGAAAGTCTTAAAAAAAAAAAAAAAAAAGCTTTTATAAATGAATAGCTAAAGCAATCACACATGTCTTTGAGGGGTTGTATATGTGATAGTTAACTATATTATGCCCAAGGAACTGAATATCAGGTTGCTTGGTGCTACTTTACTCCACATACATGTGCATACTGCTATACTTACAGTTTGGTTATCCCATGAGAACATTTAGGGATAGATATCCCTGCTGTTGGAGATGGAAGTAACACAATTGCTGCCTTTGCAATAGCAAGAGGTGACCAAAGCTAGTAACAAAACCTCTCAAGAAAAAGCAAATAAGGAGAAACTTAGTTGCCGAAGGGAGTTTCTACACACAGTGAGCCTCACCAAGGAAAAAATACCCAAGCACCACAAAATTACAGAAACGTTATACCAACATTACATTCTTATGGAAAAATAGTTGTTACTTAAAAAGAAGCCTAGTTGGGATGTCTACTATGACTGATGTGTCTGAATGGAAAGACAGGCACAGGAGGCCTGATGTGTCTTTAGGAAAGACAAGCACAGGAGGCAGGTAGGGGGAGTTGCTATTTATGTTAGAAATAGGCTGGAGAGCATGGAACTCTGTCTGGGGACAGGTGAGCAGTCGAAAGAGATTTTGTGGGACAGGGTTAAAGAGAGAACAGCGATGGAGACCTTATTGTGGGGATCTGTTACAGACCTCCTAACCAAGAGGACTCAGTGGATGAACCATTCTACAGACAGATAGGAACAGCCTCATGCTCGCAGGCCCTTGTTCTCATGGGGGACTTCAACCACACTGATATCTGCTGGAGGAATGATAAGGCCCGGCACAAGCAATCCAGGAAGTTCCTCAATTGTGTGGAAGACAACTTCCTTCTGAAAGTAATAGAAGAGCCAAGAAGGAGAGGTGTCGTGCCTGACCTCATCCGTACCAACAGGGAAGGGCTGGTTGGAAATGTGATGCTCCACGGCAGCCTTGATCATGAGATGGTTGAATTTGAGTTACTCAGGACAGTGAGAAGAGTGTGCAGCAAGCTCACTGCCCTGGACTTCAGGAGAGCAGACTTTGGCCTCTTCAGGAA
>JAOEHY010025042.1:0-44888 GCA_025447955.1 Psilopsiagon aurifrons | reverse complement strand
CGCTGCTGATGGGGCAGGGTTCAGGGGAGCGCCGGCGGGGAAGGGGAAGGGGAAGTCATTTTTTAGTTACAGAGAAGAAAGTATCTGTTGTACTTAGCAGTTATCATGGTCTTTCTCAAAGCATGGTATCATTTTACAAAATGATAGCAAAATGATTACATTGGTCTTCACCTCCCCAAACAACTCAGTTATTCTTCAGTCTGAGGAGATGTTTTTAGGGGTTCTTCTAAGCATTGGGAACCCTAAGCACTGTTTTACTGCTGCATCAAGATACATGGAAAGAAAAATAAGAGATATGTTTTCCTTCTTTCTGTTAGATAGATCAGTATTAGGAAAATAGGTGTCATAGAGCCAAACTTGGTTCCCTAATAAAAATGCAGTTCAGTTCTTAATCTCACTGAATAAAATGAAAATAACAAATTACTAGAATGACCATTTGCAGCATCAGATGCTCAGCAGCATGCACGTACTTGGCCTACAGCTTAGTGGATACATGTTAGTTTCTGTTTAAAAGATTATATTGGTTCATGTTGGAAATCACACTCTTCTGGGCTGTTATTCCATTGTCTTTTATTAGCATAGGTCTAAGTCACATCTGTTGTACTTGCCTGTTCATGGGCTACATTGGAGAATTTGTCAGAAGCTTGTGTTTTGGGTCTGATTATTACATAGGAGCACAGACACCTCCGTGAACATACAGAGTTGTAACACATCAAAGGATGTTTGTGGGGTTGGTGGATCAGGAAGATTTGGCCTGGCGAGAGGCAGCTGCTGTATTACTGTGTCTTTCATGCCTTTTATAATCTCTGGAGAAATTTCATTTCATAACCCATCTCCCCTGAAAGCACCAGTGGTTAATGTTGCTCCATGGTAGATATGTTAAATTGGCCAGAGTCCATTTTAATCTCCTGTTTACTAATTCTGATAATGAAGTATTGACTTTCCAGCAGATGCAACTTGCCAAGCAGTTCTGCTTACTACTAAGAGGGCCTGTGGGCCAATCAGTGCTGAAGCATGGAGCTTGTATATCCAGTGGAGTGCATATCATGTCAGGGACTGCAGGGTGCTGAACTCAGGATAGCACTTAGAATTATTAAACAAACACATATAAACATGCACCACAGCAAAATGACTACAGTAGTCTCTGCTTTGCAATGATTTCATCAACCATCCTTCTTGATACTATGCTCAGTATGAGCATGAGCTTCTAAAAGTGCTTAAAACCATTTATGTCTGTAGGCAACTCAAGACAGCACTCCAAGTTGCCATGCTATATCTTCTGATTGTGGACTGATTATAGATGTGCTGCATCTTTGAGATAATGAATTTAACAAGCCTATTGGATCACTCTGCAAACAGTAAATGTGGCAGTTGAAAGGCGGTGGTGCTTGCACATCTGTATCTTTATGCTCAATTTTCTTGAAAGGGTTGATTTAAAGTGCATGCTTAGAAAATAAAAAAAGTAATTCTGATGCAGGAGAAGGGAAAAAAATTAACAGATACATTGATTTGCATTCATTATAGTTTGCTTAATTTAGTCTATAGGAACTTCTGTCATTTAATCAAAATGCAAACCAACAATTGTTACATACCCAAGAGTAAACCCCATTGAACATGCAGGCAGAGTGTGTCCTGAGGCAGCTATGGTGACTAGAGCTAGTGTCCCCTGTGGTGCTGCTCACTGTAAGGCACTTACTTGTGTGCCATGCGATGCATTCATGGCTATATGTGATGTCCATCCCTGAGGATGTGTGTGGCCGTGGTGGTGCACCATAAAACTGGGTTCATGCTCAGTATTCATCAGTGATACATGGCCACATCACAGATGTAGTTTGTTCAGACTCCAAATTAACATACTGCTGGGTGTGAATGCGGAGCAGATGGGCTGCTTTGGGATAATTATACACTTGGACACTCAGGGAGGCAGTGTATCTTATGTTCGCACAAAAGCATCCATGGAGCACCAAGGGGCAGTCATACTAGTTTGGCACCTAACTTAGGAAGACTTTGAGCACCAGTGGCAGACAATAATTTGAATTCTGCTCTGAACACCCTTCTGACAACACCTATCTTTCTTCATTATCCATATGAGGAACCCAGTCTACATTATATACCTGAAGTTGGTTAGCAAATACTCATTTGTTTGTTCGTGCGAGGGTTGGTAGTACCAACCATATGTAATTAGCACTGATAAAAGATGATAGCACTTTCAAGGTCCTCCTAGTGAATAATTTCTGAACTGTTTACTTACCCCTTCCCTGCTGAAGAAGAGGCAGCCAGGAATTTGTCTTCATTATGGTAGGTCTGACTTGGAAGTTGCCACTTACTAAAAGAAGTTGCATATACTGCCCTAGCATACACATCTTGATTTCACTAAATCAGGGTCTTGTTCTTGAGGGGTTTATGTGGTCTGAATGGCACATTACCCAGCAGGAGAAGCTGCTGTCAGAGCTTCCAGGATGTGGCTCCGAAAACCCATTTTCAGACCCTTTCCTGGCTGGGCACAGAGGCAGCTGAGCTCACTCTGCTGGCCCTAAAACCCAAACAACTTCAGTTCCAAATACACCCAACGTGCTGACTCAGCTGTCACCGTTGTGAGTAACTCTGAGCCTGCCAGGAAGATTGTATTTATTTAGTATGTGCTAAGGGCAGACTTTCTCCAGTCAGCGCTTCAGAGCTCCATGCATAGTGAATATACATAGAAGCAAACGGTAACAGTTCTGCCTTGTCCACCAGCTCACAGAAGCCTGGGTACTAAAAGAATAACTGGTGAGCAAGTTTCCTGTGCTAGTGCTGACTGTGATGCCTAGTGTGAAAATAAATCAAAGACCTTTTCACACAGCAAAAAGACTTTCAAAAATTAATCTTACAACAGCCCACGTAGCACTGAGGGCTTAAATACTTTATTGACCAAATCGGTGTTCAGTCTGTTGCAAAAACTAGGGAGAGCTTGCAGCAATTTATCTCCCCCATGTAATATCCTTTCAGTCATGCATCTTTAGGCAGGGATGGCTCTTTGGGTGTTAACATTAAGCTGCTGATCTGCATTTACTTTTGTTTGATACATGGGAGATAAAAACCCGGTTGCTACGCTCTGTAAAATGTGTAGCCGTTCAGAAGTGTAACACTTGCTGCAGTATTCAGGTAATATGAGTAGAAATTTTGGGATGTGCTCCACATTTTGTAAAATAAACTGTGAATTTTAGAGTTAAATGTAGTTAGAAAATTAGAAAATAACCTGCACTCTTTAGGAGCTGTTTGTTATGGGTGGCCAGGCTGGTTCTCGATCTCTTCCAGTGGGATGCATCCCTGGCAGTGTATAGGGCCAGGTTGGATGGGGCTTGGAACAGCCTGGTCTAGTGAAAGGTGCTCCTCTCCGTGGCAGAGGGTTGGAACTGGATGAGCTTTGAGGTCCCTTCCAACACAAAACGTTCTGTGGTTCTCTTCTGTAATTATAGGCAGGATTTGGAACGCATGCTGCAGTAATACCACTAGATGGAGCAGGGTAGCAGCAGTGCTGTATGGGTTGGGCCATAAGGGCAATTGCACATGATTATCTCCTGCGGAAAAGAAAGGAGAGAGGGAAAAATGGAATGAGAAGTGGAAGAGTGAGAAATGGAGTATATAAAGAAGCAAAGAATAGGCTTTTATTAAATACAATTAAATATTGTCTTTATTAAAGGACAAATAAATGTGAAGCTGAGGAAGCCTACACTGGAGATGTGTAATAGTAATGCAGAAAAACAATAAGAGAATAGATGTTGGATCTTATTTTCAAGCCCTAAGTATATTTACATTTTTCTCAAATTTTTATTTTCCTACATTTCTGTTTTCCCCATCTTTATCATAAATGTAAATAACTGTAAAAAAAGAAAAGATACTTTTTATAGGTAAAATATTTTTGTCTGAGAACCTTGCTTGATGCTGAAGTATTCTCAGGAATGCATTAAGCTTTTCAATCAGTTTTCATTGTTTAATTTCAGTAGGGAAGAGTTAACTTCACTTGACTACTCCGGGAAATATTCTTCTTAAACTACCATGTGGCTGCTCTCCACTTTTATTGTTCAGATTTTACCTTGTTCATGCAAAGAAAACTAAGGTGTTAACTAGTGGTTTTTCCATTGCTGTTGTTAGATATTGTTGAAAAGAGGTATTGTTTCACTTTTTCCTTATAACATGAAGTTAAGCTTTACATGAAGTGTAAAGGAACAACTTGATAATAGTGAAAGTAGCCAACTCCATTGCAGAGTTTGCCTTCTTGATCCTTTTGGGTATTGGGAAAACGTCAAGTATAAAAAATAATCTGATGCAAGAAACCACGTTTAGTGCTGAATGATCTCTATGAAATTAGAGTGAGATAAATCAGCGGGTTTAACTTGTAAATGCAGAACAATTTGTAATGTCTTCTGCCAGTAATTAACTACTATTATAATAAGAAATGGATCAAATCCTATAAAAATGGGTAAGACTTCTCTCAGACATAGGTAGGGTTTTGATCAGACCATACTGTTCTGAGATTGTATCTTTTATAGCATCCTACTAATGTCATCAATTTCAGGAGAGTTCTCAGTGATTCTAGTTTCTGCAAGGTACACGTATTGATAAAAGAGCATGCTCGTAATCCATTCTGGTTTCCAGAGAATTTACAAAGAGTTTACAAAGAATGTTCTTTAGAGGAGCACATCACGTTGCACTTTGGTCGAAAGCAGGTGATTCAAGAATTTCAGTTATGCCCAGCTGCTCATTTTCACTATCATGCTGTGCAAAACTGCCTTTCAGCTGTGCTTCTGATACTATGAATGGGACTTCATTAGAAACCCAATCAGTAAAGACAGCCAAATTGAAAAATAAGAGTCCTCCCCAAAAGAGATATTTTCCTTAATCTAAATATTCTAAAGCTCAATGTCATTCTGAATCTTTGATCCCCGATGTCCACTGTGCAAACTTTTTCATCTTCAAAATTGAACATTTACAATTGTGCATCTTCAAGTTGGATATTTGGGCAGATGTAGAAAGTAAATGTTTGGATGAGACGAAGAGAAGTCAGTTTTGAAGGCAACCTTCAGTTGCAGAATCTCTACCAGTGCCCCATAATGAAGCAAGACTTTCACTGTACTGGTACAGTGTCTCTTAAATGTTATTTCCTGAAACAAGCTAGATCGAGGGATCACTATCCAGTGAATCCCAAAATGTGAAATAAGATTCCATAGGTATTGCTACTTGGGTCACTGGGCATGCCACCAGCATGAAAGCACTTAGTGTGTAGAAGCAATGAAGATGACAAGTTCAGAATTAGGAATTTTCTACTGTATTTTGGGGAGAAAATGGGATGAGAAATTATACAGGCATTAAGGGAAGGAATTATATGTGTTTTGATGACTCTTGCCCTCAGTGGATTGAGATCAGTGTTCAGGAACTCTCTGTATTTGCTCTTGCATGGAATAAAAAAGTGAAAGAGAAGACACTGCAGTTAGAACTGTGATATCTGGGAATAGCCTTGAAAACGTTAACGAATCTCTAATTAGAAGCAGGAGTGTTCATGGGAATTGTGAATCATTTGCTGAGAAAAGCAGATCTGAGCAAATGAAATGCCTCCAAATAGCAAGGACGGAGAGCTATACATGGAATTTCAGTACAGGATGACTTCATATCAGTATCCACAAAGCAACAAAAGACATTGGTGCAAGGGAAGAAAGTAAGCAAGACTTCAAAACAAAAGAATTCAAGAAAATATAGAGCAAAGTTGGGTAGCGCTGCACAGATTCCATGCGTAATACCCAGGATCAAGACAGTCTGGATAACCAAGTTTCTCCTTCCCATGTACCTAGCCATTGCATAGTTAGAGTAATTAGGCTGGAAGGGACCCATGAAGGTCTCTTGTCCAAGCCTCTGGTCATCTTAGGTTGCCCAAGACCTTACCTAGGCTAGTTTTGAGTATCCAAAGGATGACTATTCCAGAATAGCAGAAAAAGAATACCCGAATAACAGAGAAAATAGAAGTAATAAACGGGAAACAGAGCCTACAAAGAGATGAGGAGGTTGTATTGCCAGTGTAATACAGCAAAGGAGACTGAGATGGACAATTAGTTGATGGTTCAGCCCTCAAAATGTTATATACATTGGGAAAGAGGCTGTGATGAGCCAGAAACCCACGCAGCCGCTATAAATCTAGTAAGAGAACTACAGAAGTGTAGTAGTACATAGTAAAAGAGGGATCAGGTATAGGAAAAACTTTGTGCAAGAAAGTCAAATAAAAGTAGACATAAGCCATTCAAAGACCTTCTAGGCACTGTCTGGTGGAGAAAGATCGCCAATGTGAAGTCAAATCGCATCCAACCGTGATAAAATAAACCAGAATTAATTCTCATTTGAGAACCACTTGAGTGCACTTGAAAGCAGATAAATTAAAACATGATGGCAGTCAATACTGTGTCTTTGTGCTGAACTCTGGACTGATAACCCTGTGCCCCCATGGGTCAGGAAATGCGTGTGTGGAAGGAATATTAACAGTGTAAACAGATAAAATAGGGTGTAGTGGCATGCATAGTGCTAACAGGAAGGCAAATGAGTTTCAAGTGAATAGGATATGAAAAAGAGACAAGAAAAAGGAGTAATTTTATATGTATATGTACACTGGGATGCATATAATTGTAATTTAACTATAGATACTGTATTTCAGTGTGTACTGCATTATGTTCTTAGAGCATGTATGCCAGTATTTATGTCAGTAATTTATTGGTCTAGTTGTGCAGTCAAGAAATTACCTAATGAAAGGTGGATAATGTCTGAATTATCAATAATACATATTTTAGAGTGAAGTTGAAATGAGGGAATTCACAGTTTATTGCTATAAAATGTAAATTTTGCCTCTGTCCAGTGAAGCTTATACTTGCTTGCTGTGAAGTGGCAAAAATGCCTATGATGTATTGTAGCAAGCCAGAGTTCGTGGCCGAGTTCATGCCAGCATTTTCAGTTGGAGTGAATGTTTTCAGTGCCTTTATTTTTCCTTTTTCTTTTCCTCTCATCTTTCTTTTGAGTTTCCAATTTCAGATAACTTCAGTCAAGTCATTTGGGACCATTGACATGCTCTGCGTTTCTAGAAATCAGAAGAAGCTTACCTTAAACTTTACAATCAGCATCTGAAGCTTTTTTTGATATTCATACGTTCCTTTGGGCCTCTGGGAGCTTGTGCAAAGGCACAGAGGAATGAGCAGCAGAATGTGGAGTTTCTGCCTGTCATTTTGCTCCTAGAGGGTTTTGCTGAAAGGAGAATTATGTCAATGAGAGGAGACTCACTGTAACCTACAATTTAGGTGTATGGCAACTCAAGCACAATCCAGCTCCTGTGAAAATACATGAGAAGCACAGAATAAGAAAGAAACTAGATTACTATCACCAGTATATATCCAATCTATTTTCTGTTTGGAACATATTTGGGTATATTTACAAGGTTTTATTTCTGTTTTTATTTTAATGGGACTAAAACAAATGGAAAATTAAAATATATTAAAAAAGCTATTTTCCAGCACTGCACCATATTTTCTTCTTAACTTTCTGTTGTGAATTCATTAGCTCAGAAGATTGTTTAGGTTTCAGAAACTGTCACATTCTATACAAAGAATAGCTTACGCCGCCTCCTTCCTTTAACTTAGTGTGAATGTTATGCACAAGATAGCTGACACCAAGTTGTGATATTATCACCTTCATTTAACTTCTTGCACTTAATTTGCATAATTAAATTTTGTATTCAATTTTTTTACTATTTCATATTGAGAAAACAGTTTTAAAGGCATCCAGTTGAGGGTAAGCACTTACATATAGCCCAGGGATGGCAACATGTTTTCATTGTCATGTTAAACTGGTTAAGCTTTAAATAGTTGAGTTTTCCAGCTGCTCTAGTACCTATCCAGCAGGCAAACTTGTGGAATAATCTATGACTCAGGGTTTTCCAGTTTTCAAGATCACATTTCCACAGTTTGACCAAATGATATGCTAGAAAGAAAAATGATGTGTTGACCACGGGACCAGTATTTGATTTCAAGCCTTGATGCACCAATACTTAATAGGAAATGATCTTGATAGGATGACAGCCTGAAATCTGTCACCAGACTGCAAGGTCGTAAATTACTATATCTTGTGTTTACTATAGTTTCTTACTCATAATAGGTGGGAAATGTGTGTATGTGCCTTTATGATATGATTAAATTACTGAAGGTCACAAATTCCAAAAAGCTGGGGGGTTCTGTAGTTATGTTATAGATTTTAATGTTTGTTTGGTTTCTTTTAAGGTATTTTGCCTTAATATACTTAAAGCATGTTATATTATCATCCAGACTTTTAGGGAATCAAATTCTTCTGGAGATCTTGCAAATTCTTTCAGTATTTCTTTTTTTGTAGGGTTAATGCTATCTGGGTATTAGGAACCTGTAGTTTCACTTTAACTTCTCAGTGGTAAACAACTGAAGGTCATGTAATGTGTTTCAAAATCTCTTTTCCCTTTAATTTTCAGAATGGTCTTTGTAGCTTATGGACTGAATGTCATGACTTTTTAATGATGATAGAAAATACATAGGATACTGTAAAAAATGCAATTTTTTATTGAGTTCCTGACAGTCTTTAACTTGAGAGCAGGAAGTGCAATTTACCTTTTAAAACTGAGTTTATTTGAAATAAGGGGTCAAATCAATGTCTTAGGTTTGCAGTGTCTGATTATTTGATATATACTGTCCTCTAAATGAAAAGAAAAAATCTCAATCACTTTGGATACCTCATCATTACTAAACAGATATTTTAGCAAACAGCTTTGTTTCGAGGCTTCTGAAGGGAAAAGGTGCATCAAACTTCGGTTATAAAAACTGAATCTTTGCAGGAGTCTTACTGAATAATTTTCTCTTTGGTTCTTCTGACTAGGAGGTATTAACTCTCTTTTTAATTCAGTTATATCCTTCTGCATTCAATCAGTGTTAATAGGTTAATTTATTTTCAGCTATTATTATTGCTTATTTGGTAACAAAACCGGAGACAGTTGGAGATGCAGTATCATTTTGCAGTGAGCAATTGGCAGAGTTAGGGTGTGAGACAGCCTCTTCCATGAAGCATTTAACAGTTACACTGGGTAAGTCAGAGTGGGTAAAAATGCCCTTCTTACAAATAAAATGGCTAAAAATAGTATTTAGATTGGTTGGCTTGCTTGATTTTTAATTATTCCTTTTTTTTTTTTTCTTTTTTTTGCAACTTTGAATCAGCCTCTGGAATTATATTTATATGGAATAAAGGGGTGAGAAAAGAGCTACTAAAGGTTCAGGAGCAGTGAAAATGGAAAAGAAAACCTTAGTGTAGGCAGAAGGAGGGTGGGAGTAAGTGTGTGCATCGGGATCTGCAGCACTCAATCTTTCTCAGCACATTTAGCGATGCTCTCTGTGGTATGCACCGGTAAACTATTAGGAGTGTGGTTGTCAGACCATGCACCTAATATTGAATTTTCTATTCTACTAATTGTTTATTGTGCTATTCAGCCTAAACATGGCTACTAGTGTCTGCTTTATTAGGGCTTAGTTAAACAATTTGGACAGCCTTCTGAGTACAGACAGGGGACTTCTCTCGGTAGCCTTCATTACAATCCTTAGATTTTTACAGTTCTTTGTAAGAATGACATTGATATCACTGATGTATTGCTTCCATGTCTGGGCATCTTTCTCAGCATCCTTCAGAATCAGCATCCAGGTTTCATTTTCCCTGAATCACTGTTTATTCATACAGAGGATATGTATTTCTCCGAGGATTGCATCCACATCTGGTTATCACTGTTGTGCTTAGAATTAGACTTTTGCTCATCCTAAATCAATTATTTCTGACAGGTGCAAGGCCATAATCCTTTTGGTACCTGGCAGCAAGCAGAGTTGGATAGAAGAGATGTGTAGGCTGGAAGACTGTTAAAAGTCTTAAATAGTTAAATCACATCCTCTTTTGGTTACATATAATCTCAGTTCAGGTACCATCTGAAAGCTTTTTCTTTTGAATTTTGTTTTTAACATTAAGATGTCTAGATTGCAAAATCTTAGAACCACAGAATCACAAAATGGTTTGGGTTGGCAAGGATCTTAAGATCATCTAGTTCCAGCCCTCTGCTACAGGTGGGGACACCTCCCACTAGACAGGTTGCTTGAAGCCCCATCCAGCCTGGCCTTGAACACGGCCAGGGATGGAGCCTTTACAGCTTCCTTGGACAAACTATCCCAGAGCCTCACCACTCTCTCAGTAAAGAATTTCTGCCTTATATCCAATCTAAATCTCCTGCTTAAGTTTAAACCCATCACCCCTTGTCCTGTTGCTACAGTCTCTGATGAAGAGTCCCTCTCTGCCATCCTTGTAGGAATCCTTCAGATACTGTAAGGCTGCTGTGCAAAGAAGTGAAGTTTCATTCATTACTGTGTATTATTGTACAGATTTCTAGTCTACTTTTCCCAGAATTTCCTCCCACTCTGCTATTCTGCCCATCTTCCCCAAATTCCCATTTTTCAGCCTTGAGTAAAGAAGAAAAACACAACCCTCTGCATGATTTGCAGTCCCAACATTTTAGCCGTGAGAGATCTCAGCCTTGTTTTTCTGGAATAGTTTATTGAAAGGACCCAAGAAGAGCTTGCTACCTGATTAATCTAAAAATCAAATATTGCAGTTATTTAGGGTGAAATTAATATTAATAGTGTTATTTTTAATAATGAAAATAATATTTTTAATCAAATCGTAATTTCATACATTTCTTCTTTGTGGTTTTCAGTTATGCCTTTCATTTGCATGGTGCCTTTGTTGTTTTATCTACATGCATATATACGGGGGATTTGTGTCTAGAGACCAGAAAAAATTGCTCAAATGAGATTAAAAAGCCATTTCCTATGCTGTGAAGCTTTCTTGTGGAATTCTAAGTGTATTTTGAGACACAGACCCATTCTATCATAACACAGAATAGGTGAGGGACGTGGGAAACTCGAACTTTGCTGTTCCAGAATTGATGCAGGAATATGAACCTGGCAATCAAAACAATTACCAGGACCATGAAAGTGTGGAATTAGCATCTCCCATTGCAACTTTCAGTTTGTATAAACAATTAAAGATTCACTGGTCTACACAGAGAGGAATTATTTATTCTGCCCTTTGTCTATCTGAATGATTTTATGTCCATCTTCCTCCTTCCAGAGAGTACATCAGGAGACTGAAGAAAAACCTTGGAAAAAATCAGAATTTTCTAATTTAAAAATAAAATCAAATCCTGGACATTAACTTTAGGTTATCTAAGCATGTATTTTCTGTTTGCAACTGATTTACAAAGAAATTCCTTTTTCTCTATGGATATATAAGATCACAGCATCTTTTAAGACAACATTAGAAAACTATGCAGGTGGAAAAGTTATTGAGTTGTGTGATTTATGTAGGAGTCCTCAGTGCTGTTGTTTATGTCTTTCTGGGGGAGAAGATTAGCATGGAAAAACACATGTCTGTAGATCACTTTATCTTCCTAGAGGAGCTCCGTTGTCACCTGTTAGCTTGAGAGATGGAGCATTAAGGACAGGTCTGGAAAAATTGAACAACGAGGCTAGGGAGTAAGCTGAGTAACGAGTTTATGCCATAACTATCTTTCCCATTTTAAAGACTGAATTAAAGACATTAATTTCTGATTATTTCTGAATAATTTCTGATTATTCTTCCCTGTATATGCAGCACTAACTATGGAATTCGCTCAGGCAAACTTTGACTCTACAGAATATTTCATAGCACTGCAGAAGGAGGCACCTCTTTTTCCTCACAGTCATGAGTTCAATTTGTCTTCAAAGCTATGGTTACATTCAGAGGACTTTCACACTGGGGTCCCTGCTGGTGCTCACATATAGGCTGATTTCAGCTATAAATACTGAGCTGCGTTACGCTTATTTTCTGGGTTTGCTTTCATTTTGTTTTGTCACAGTTTTTCACGTTCTTATTTACTCCAAACGAATTGGAGTGGAATAGTTCCATACATATTGAGCTATTTACTCCATACAAAGAAGTGGAAATATCTTTTTGACAAAAAAGATATAGGGAGTGTGAAAGTTTGCAGAAGTTTTGAGCACAAGGAAATAGGAATGTGCATTGTTCTGCTGTCTCACTTCAAGCGTTTGCTATCAAGCATCCACATCTGCAATACTGGCAAGCATATTGTCATATGCTTGTATAAAATATTCCTCTTTAACCCACTATAAGACACCAGGCTTATAAAGTAGGGAGCAGAAAAGGGCTCCCTGATTTAGGGCAACTCAACCCCATCTAACATCAGCTACCAACTTACATAGACTCTTTCCTTAGTAAACCTGGTTTCATCTTGAACATAGAATCATCAGTCATAGACTGGTTAGAATTAGAAGGGACCTTAAAGATTACCTAGTTCCAACCCACCATATATTCCAGTCCCTCATGCTAGGGTATTTTTTTCATTTGTTATGTCCTCTTGTTGATATGCAACATTAACTAAAATATTTTTATGTATGTGGGAAACCTTTCCTTAACAGCAAACACCTCCTTGTCTTGTGTCAGGGAAGACAGAGAGAAATGGGTTTTGAAAGGTCTGGATGACTTCTTAACTCAGGGGTGATAAGACCAAAGCTTACCTATGTGTAAATTTGGCACTCATTAATTTATAACATTTCTGATTAACAATGTCTCTATCTATACTATTACTGTCCAAGGTTATCTGGATGAATTACCTAAGAAGTTCCAGTGACCTTCCGTACTATTCTTTTTGCACAGATTTTTATGTAGGTATATTGAAATCAAAGATCCACAGACACAAAGAAACTTCAGGCTTTTGACTATCAACAGTGGCTTTTTGATCTTAGAGTGACCCTCAGAGCTGAAAACAAATTTCTCTTTGTGAAATGTGTAAGGAGACATCTAAGGCAGGGTTAATAAGTACCAGTATGTAGAAATAACCACTTACCGCCAAAGGGATGATGTGAGAAATGTTAGCTCTATGCAGCTGTACAATAATGCTGTATGTCTGCTGCATTTTCTGTCACGTTTAAGTAGGTTTTGTTACTTTCATATTCTTTAGAAAAATAATATGGAATATATTACTAACTAGCATTAGGCTCTGTATGAAAATCAGCAAAATCAGGATATGGCAGGTCATATAGGTAACTGAGATACTTTTATTTAACTTCTCCTGCTGATTTTTCTCTTGATTTTAATCTATCCCCAAAAGTAAAAAACCCAACAACCCACAATCAAAAATGCTTTCTCTTGGCTGAGTTCAAAATTATCCACAGGGTAATTCATAGGCCACCTACTCAAAGAAGTGCTGTTGAGCACCCTCTAAGAAATTCTAGTTCATTAGGGAAAGACCAAAAGCTACAAGTACAACAGACTATTAAAAATTGGTCTTGGGTCCTTGCAATAAGGGAAAATTAGTTGAAAATGACTCCCAGATAAGCAGAGAATGCAGACCAGCTGATCCATCTTTAAGGGGAGGATTACAAAGCAACCTGGCCCTGGCAGTACTGTTTCTTTGGGGTAGTAGCCAACTGTTTGTGCCATGCTGCTTCCATTTAAATGAAAGATTAGCCACCTTCCAGACTCTTATTCTCCACTGTGGTCAATACAGGGATATTTGTTACTCTTTTGAAGGTTTCAGCAAAGAAAAGAAGATAAAATAGCATTCATAACATAAAATTGACCTGTTAGTCTGCATAAAACCAGTAAGTTTCTATGCAACCTGCTGCAAAATGTTGGCAATGGCTGTGATTTCTCTCTGGAATGGTATGATTTTGGCTGGGGTTGGATTATCTTTGCAGTGACATAAAATCATGGCTCACCAGCTCTATCACTAGTAAATTCATTAGGAAAAGTTAGCCCTGCCAAGATGAGAAAAATCCCACTTGGCTGCCTGTGTATCCCTTCCTCTCTGTACCATTTCTGTTTGGGCATGTTTTGCAGTGTACAGGGAGACACTGCAAGCAATATACACACAATTTAAGAGTAGAGAGCAAATATTTACTGGCTACTACACACAGCGAATTTCTAAGCTAAATACTACTGAGCTGAGCATTAATATAGTCACTGCCTCAATGACAGGTTTTTCAGCCAGCTATGTAAGGACTCACCTTCATTCCTCCTTGGAACAAGCTTCGAACTCCTTGTGATTTTTCTTTTCCTTAGCTACCTTTTCACAGAAGTGTTTTTTCTGCCTCAATCTTTAGGATGTATCTTTGGCTCCAAGAGAAGAGCTGAAATCTTGAAAGAGTGATGGGAAGAGGAGCAGGTAGGGAGGTTGAAGGGCAGAACTGATGAGGGAGATTTCAGTGGGGGATAGAGTGGATGTGGGCTTGACAGCAGCAGAAATGGAAGCTGAAAGATAAGTATAGTGAACACGGAGGCAAATATTTGGAAGCTAGATGAAAGGTAATGAAACAGTCAAGTTAAAAAAAGCAAAGCTTTTCAGAGCAGTGCCTTTTTTTCCCCAGTAAATTGGAGAGTGAGCACAACGATTAATTGTTGCACATGCCATCAAGATGCAGATCAAAGCAAAATCAAGATCAAAACCCCCACAATATTATTTGTATAAAGTGTTTGTTTATGGGGGTTTGGGCCATTAGCATTTTTCAGTTATGCATCAGGTTTCTGTATTACTGTGATGGAAATTAGTACAGCTCCTCAGAAGTTAATGAAATGCAGCAGCTCACATTAAGTATGACTCTGGCCCTCTAGATTGGATCTGCGTATGGCTTAACACCAGCATACTTCTGTGGACTTCAGTGGTGTTAATCTTACCTCAGGCTTAAAAGAACTTCACTGCTTAACTCAAAAGACAGTATTTCTGAGGACATTAACTCAGCTTGTAACTCTGGACAGTCACTCACTGTCTTAATTATATTAATTCCTTAAATTCCTTCCTAAAATCGGTTAATTTTAAAACCCTGACAACTTTTTGTAAATGCAGTATATACACACATCATTTCTGTACAGAACTACCAATATCAGTGGATCAGGGAGATGTTTTTTTGCTCTTTAGTGTTTTTAAACTGCTGGTTCATCCTCTGCAGCTGCCTTTCATTTTACAGGTGCACTAAATTTGATGACTGTGAAGGGTTGTTAAACAATGTACTGTGATAAAAATAGTTCCCTTTGCTGACATTATATGGTTTTTTTCTAAACTAGGTCTGTAAATTACATTAACAAAAACTACTTGCACTTTTTTTTTTACCTTCTACAATTTGAGACAGGTGAACTAAATTGTCTCTATAGGATCAAGGGCAAAGAGAAGCACATACAAATGATGGAGTTCACCTTCTGTAGGATGGTAGTTATTCAGACTAAATATCCTTTTTCTTTTAAGTGCTGTTATTTAAAGACACTCAGCTTTTCCATGCCACTGTTAGTGGACCATGTACCTGAGAAACTCTTACACAATATTGTTTTTACAAGGTATTTTGTATTGCTTGCCATCTGAATACAGTTAACAAATTCCTGTATGTATTTCAGGTAAAATGAAGTAATATGTTGCTTGGCTTCATCAAGGACTGTAGCGATAGAACAAGAGGTAATGGATTCAAAATGAAACAGAGGAAGTTTAGATTAGATATAAGGAAGACGTTCTTTACTGTGAGGTGGTGAGGCCCTGGCACAGATTGCCCAATGAAGTTGTGAGTGCTTCATCCCTGGCAGTGTTCAAGGCAAGGCTGGACAGACCCTTGAGTGAGGCATCACTGCCCATGGCAGGGGGTTGGAATCAGATGATCTTAAGGTCCTTTCCAACCCAAACCATGATTCCATGGTTCTGTGATTAGCCAGCCCTAGTATTTCTGAAGGAATTTCCTATACTGACAGGCTTATAGAACTTTGCATATAGTATATGTATGTAGTGTTCCTCCAGGGACTGCAGGTGAAGTTCTGCTCCACCAAGGACCTCCATGAGCTGCAGGGCACAGCTGCCTACCATGGTCTGCACCACAGACAAATCTCTGCTCTGGTGCTTGGAGCACCTCCTGCCCCTTCTGTACTGACCTTGGAGTCTGCAGGGCTGTTCTTTCCATATGTTCTCACTTCTCTTTCTGGCTCAAATTGCTCCTGTGCAGTAAGTTTTTCCCTTTCTTAAATACATTATCCCACAGGTGCTGCCACCATCACTGATAGGCTCAGCCTTGCCCAGTGGTGGGTCCATCTTGAAGCTGGCTTCGTTGGCTCCATGGGACATAGGGGACAGCTTCTCACAGAAACCACCCCCATAACCCTCCAGAATCTTACCACATAAACCCCATACATCATAGTATGAAATAATGCTGATATTAAAATGGGACTTTAAATAGTATCATTTAAATAAGAGATAAGTATTCAGTTGCCTTGATCTAATAGGTCAAAGAGTGAGCACTGTGAAAGATGCTAACAATTTCAACTGAAGAAAAGTAACCGAGAAAATATGTTCTTCTGAGAAAAGAAAGAAATTAAAATAGAAATTAAAGAAAAAAGAAAGAAATTAAAATAGAAAGAATGGTATTTAGAGAACAGGCTATGTAGGACAGCTGATGATAAGCTATATTGTAACAATCAAGGTCATTCAAAGAAACAACAGCTTGATTATTCAGCTAATCAAATAAATCAGGAAGGCACTTTTACCTGCTATCATTTCCCAACTTCATACAAGGACATATGCTACCTACTAATAAAAGGACTATCTACTAATAAAAGTATTGTAATTACATGTCTACACCCTGTCTTCTAACCCTTATCCTTCCTATTGAAGGTGTGAAGTCAAAAAGATTAGATAACCGATGTATAGACAAGAAGAACCTTTCCTTTGTGTTTATTTTGAACTCCTAAGTTCATTTTATAGGGAAACTTTTTAGAATGGTTTAGGCTGGAAAAGTCCTTAAAGCTGATCTGGTGCCAGCCCCCTGCCACTTGCAGGGATACCTTCAACTGAACCAGGTTGACTCCAAGCCCCATACAGCCTGGCCTGGAATACTGCTGATTGTTGTACTTATTCCCCTGATAACCCAGAGCACTGACCATCTAGATCTTTTAAGACTAACATAAATCAGTTAAACATCCTGATTCAAATCTTTAACTTCTATTGAAGTTACTGTTTAATATCTTACTCCTGAATGTTAAGTATTTCATTATCAGCTAGCATCTTTTATAAACACATAATATAGATACTTGCTGAATCGATTTTTTCTTTGTATTGATATTGCTAATAAAATAAATGAATTAATGCTCAATTTATTATATGCTTAGTAAATGTATGTTAATGATTCAACAATTCATCTGCTTGTCATAAAATTCCTTCTATTAAGATAAAATATGAATAAGTTATCAGATTCATCTAAAAAAACCAAAACCGAACTAGAAACCAAAACCCTGCAATATTGAAAGACTGGATTTTTAGATTCAAACGTGCATTTCATACCTGTTGTAATCTACTTGGTCCTAATGAACAGTCCTAGCAAAGTTGCTCTTGATAGGAGGCATGATAGGTTTTGAGTAAGAAAATGAAAAGTGAAAACGAGGAAGACATTCAAGACGTTTGGACTCTTATCACATGGTGCTCCGTTAGTTTTGCTTTCTGATCATTTTCTAGTGCTATAGTACTTGAGCTGTAGTGTTCAGATAAAATCTGTTTAGTTTTAAAAAGCATTTATGGATTTACACAATTTGATAGAATTTCTTGAAATGTTGCCATTTGTTCTGTGAGAAAAATAACCCTCCCTCAACTCGTGTAAATAATGTGGGAAGGGAGAGAAAGTTGACAAGATGACCTCATAAATCAATGTGACGATGAAGAGAAATCTGTCATCAGCTCAGCTAAATTACAAATTGAAAGTAGTAGTTTCACAGTTGTCAAAAGAATAATAATTGTGCCAGATTTCCACTTGTGTGGTCTGGCTTGATTTTTTGTTATTATTTTCTTAAGAAGATGTATAAAAATTTCTTGGCAATATATTACAGCAATTTTAGAAATAAATCTGCTTAATTTTCATGATTTTGTTTTCCTGCTAATGTTATAGCATGCATTTATGAATCATCCTCTTTAGCAATTATTGTTAACTTACATTTAACTCCAAGTTTAAAGACAAGTTTATGCTTTGTGCTTATCTTTCAAGAGCGCGTGAAAGACCTCTGTGAACTGCACCATCATATCATTTCTATTATGTTTGTGAAGGAAAAGGAAAGTAGACCATACTTTAATTGTCAAGAGCTTCTTTGCTGTGCCTTGGCTTTCTAGACTTTTCTGCTCCAGTGGTGAAAATGGAACATAGTTTTCATGTAAGCCCTTAGAGCGAGAGACTGTTGCATCCTTCAGAACAAAGCAGCAGAAACAAACATTACCGGAAAAAGAGGTTAAAAAGCTATTCTCAGAAAGGGAAGTAAGTGTAGCTGAACAAACCCTCCCTACAATCAGCTCTCAACAGTTTGCTATATAATGGTTGGGAAGGTGCTTGAATATTAGAGTTGGCAATCCCTGACTAAGGCTCAATAATACTTGACATTGACATCCTGTCATAAAGAATTAGTTAAAACATTGGATCTAGAGCAACTAAGGAGGATGTGATATGTATGTAGGTGTTTGAAAGGCATGGATATGGGAAAAAAGAAAGATAAATTGTTGAAGCTGATTATATAACTGTTAGTTCCAGTAGTGTGTAACTTGGTGAGAGGAATCAGATGAATCCAAGAAGGATTAAGGCTTAAGATCAACAATGACTTAATTAAGAAGGTCGAGACTAATGCAGTGTTACTCCAGGCTCAGTAAACATAGTGAGTAAAAGTCCCTTGACCAGTTTACTTTGCAGGTAAAAATAATTTCCTGGTAATGGGATCAATACACCTTATGCTGAAGTCAATAAGAACATATTGTTTCCTTCTCTGAGAGTGGTGTAAGCACTAGATGACTTTGCAGTTATCTCCTGGTTCTTTTCTTTTATGTAGCTATGAAAATTAACTGCTTTGGTTCAAGTCTGCCTTATAGGAAGACATCTCTTACCAAGTAAGACTTTATCAAATCTTTTTCTCTGCCTTTCTTTGAATATAAGCATAGTAACTGAAGCAAACTCACTTTGTTTAAAAGTCTGAGATTCAGAAACAAAAAATCCTCTGGCTGACATAAGGTCACGAAGAAACAGTGACCAAGGAGAAAGAGTATTACTAAATCACTTCCAAAGGTCCTGTGTACATCTCTGTCCTTGAATCGACTCATTAATGGCACTTAAGGTCTGTGAAGACACATGATTATTCTAGACTTTATCTCTAAATTTAAAAACAGAGATAATTTGTTTGCCCTACTGAATTAGGGAAATAGCATCTCAGAAACTTAGGCTAATCTCACCATTGTAGATCAGATTTTTGTTATATTCTGCATGTATCTTCTTCCTTCCCTAAAATCAATCAAGCAAAAGGAGAAAAACACTGAGGTAGAATGAGATGATTTTCCAAATGCTGCAGTTGCATCATCACATTTGCTTGAAAGGTAATGTGTCTTTGTCTGGTCTTTCATACATAAAAATGAAAATTGTCTGAAAAAACAACTTGGGATTCCTTTTTTGGAGGGGTAAGTAGATCATTCATCACTGAAGCCTTGCTAGTTTGGCTGCTGACATGTCAGAAAGAAATATGTTTTAGCAAAGCCATATAAAGATCCCAGAAAAGGAGCCGAGGCTTGTTTTTAACAGCGGGATTATTATCTGATAAGAGTGCAGATCTCTTGGAGATCTTTGCCAAATTCTGACTGGAAATCACTGGTAGGCCTTCACTAAGGTTTTATGTATGGAAAAGGCAAAACAGTAGCAGCAGTTAAATAAAACTAGATAAGTAATGAGGAACTAAAGGAAGTATTACTTTCTTCACTGCACCTGTGTTTTTATCTGGGTGGACACACTCTGAGCTTTGCTGTTAAAAGTAATTCTAGGAGCTCCAAAGGGAGCTGGTAAATATTAACTCCTGGATAATATTAAACTGTTGTAAATACAATTCAAGTAATTAAAATAATTCTTCACAATTATTATGGCTAATTCTGTATAGCATGACTGGAACAGAAATGTCAGTCACCATGAATAAATATATCCATCTCTTTATATGTAGTATATATAAGTTTATATATACATGCTTATATATGTAGAGAGGTGGCAGGGAGAGATGATATATGATACTCACCCTGCCTGTGCTAAACCATATTGTAAAGTGTCAAGGCCAGGCTGTGAATTCATTAATTCAGGTGGTGATTGCATTGGAGTTAGGAGATGAACTGCTGCTTTTAACAGTCTTGCAGTGTCTATGTGAAATATATGAGCAGTTTATACAGATTGCTCATATGACCTCCCAGATAAATTGATTGAATTCAAACTCTTGGCAGTACTTGTGTTAAAGTTTGAAAATGAGATAGTTAGGAAATAATGTTCATAAAAAATATATTTAATCCTGAATATACAAAATAAAATTTCAAATGTGTGGTAATCAGCATTTTTGTCTGATTCTGCACAGTAATTCTTTTTAGGAATAACTCTAATGGAAAAGCAGTAGAACTCTGGAAGTACCAGGCTATGGTTACTCATGCATGTATGTACAAAAAAAAATTATATGCAATCAGATATTTTTTGCATTAAATTATACATATATATATATAAGTATTCTTGTTCATAATGTGTCTCTAGATACATTTACGTAATGGAAAACTTCCAGTGTTCACAGATCTAAGTATTGCATCAGTCTGGATTTCGTCAGGGATTTCATTAAACCCAGTCAAATTTTGCCTGAATTAGGACTGAATAGAAACTTCCTAAAGACTGAACTTTTCCAGATGCTAGCTGTTATATGGCTTTAATGCTAAAGCCACAAGTGACAACAAGAAAAAAACCCACACTAAAAGAGAAATATCATATGTTATATACAGAATGTAAATGAAGATGCAAAGTACATCCCAAAGAGATTGCAACCCAAACAGAAACTGGATCAAATGCCTGCAAACCTGATATCACAGCTATAGTTAGAAAGTTGATAAATATGGAAGTCATTCTAGCTTAATATACGCATTGAGTAACAGTGAGGCTCGAGGGTGTGATGCATTTGCAGAAGATGTATGCATCAGATTAGCAAAAAAAGAAGAAAAAAGAAGAGTTGTAGTAGACAAAAATGAAAGAAACTGGGATGTGGCTGGATAAAAGAAATTAGTCTTAAAATTAGGTCTGTAGCCAAGGGAGATAGGTGGTGAGAGGCTCTTTCTTGAGAGCTCATGTGAAGATGGTTTTGTTAGTAATAATGGTTAAGAGGATAAAGTGGGGGACAGGAGAGAATAAAGGAAGAGATGCTGATACCAGGTGTGAAAACAGACTAAGAAGGAATGGAAAAGAAATTCAGCCAAGAAGAATGTGGTGAAATGAAAGTTGTTTAAAGTGGAAGGTTTATAAGAATGGAGCACAGGCCAGAGTCATTAACCTTGGAGACAGAGAAAAGGGCAGGTATGTGTGTGCACACAGCTATTTCAATGCAGAGGGGAAAGAGAAAGAGAATTTGTGACATAAATTAGAAGTTTGTGTGAGGTACCCTTGCATCTATCTGCTGCTGAGGCTAATCTTGGGCTGATTAATATGTGAAGTCTTCCTGTTTGTTTCAGTGAGCTTTGATTCAAGGAATTATCGCATTTTAGCATACTCACTGTTAAACAGCATCATTCCTGACATGTGGTTTATTTTGTTTAATAAAATGGATGTACAATGAAGATCAGAGTTTAAAATAATATTTGGGGTGTCATTTAACCCCAACATGTTTTACACAATGCTGAATTACATGATGTTGTTTGAGAGGTTCTGAAGACAGCTTTGACTTTTCATGATAATTAATATCGTTCCTCTCAGCTCTGTAATGTCTCTCAAATGTCAATGTACTTGGGTCACATCCAGAAGAAGCACTGCAGTGCTGTCAGGAGAGCTGCCATACTCTGGAAGGGATAAGAAAATGAACCCCCTGTCTTCATATGGCAGAAAAATTTCCCTATATACTTTAAAAAACGGTATTATTTAGTAGTGTCTTGTCGAATTTCTCGTCATTCAGATGACTAACTTATTTTCTGAAACAAAATTGTTGTCTAAAAATAGTATTTAAAAGTGCTTTGCAATGCAAAGTATTTCCAGACTGTAGTTTATGAGAGGAAGGATTTATAATTTTATATGGAATGACTGGCTTATTCTCAGTGTTAGATCACTGTAAAGTGTATCTCCAATTAAGGATATGGTTAAGTGCCTGGCTGAAATAGGCAGATAAATTAGCAACTCTGCTTTGTGCAAATGTATTTATGTGTGGAGTTTTGTGCAAACACAGTATTGTGAAAATTGAACTTCATGAATGTCACTAAGATATTAATGACACAAAACAGACTACTGTGAGAAAAAAGGGGGATTTAATATTTCTAAGCATGGGTATGCATAGTTTCAATATTTATACAGAAGAAAGCAAAATCCTAAATATGTTCCCTTGTCTTCTTCCCTATATTTCTTTACATAACGAAATATGCATCTTATAAAAAGAACAACTAATTATGAAACAGGGATTCTGTAGAAAAGGGTGTAGGTGAGTTACGACACATCATAATCTGTTCATAGGCCAGCCATGTAGAAGTGGGATATATTACCTACCCACATTTCTAAGACCTCTGCTGAAGTACTGTGTCAATTTGGGGTACAGACGGCAAGGAAGATGAGGTCTGATTGAAAAGGAAAGTAAAAATAACGATCAAAGACCTAGAAAAATATGACTGATGAGAGAAGATTGAGTGAACTGGTGGTGTTTCATCTGGAGAAGAGAAAATTGCTACCATTTTTCTCTAGGTCCTGAACTATGTAAAAGGCTGCTGCAAAGTGTAATAGAATAAACAGGTTTCATTTTCCTGCTGGACAAGAAAAATAGTTCTGGAATAACACTGCAGCAGGGAAGGTTCCGTTTAGAATTAAGGACAATATATTAGGAGTAAAGAGATTTCAGCACAGAGAATATTGCCTGAGGATACTGCAAAATCCTTATCAGTGGAGGGTTTTGATAACAGCCAAGCATTTATTAGGAATGATATAATTGATTCTGACTTTTTTGCAGGAAAGTGAGCTAAAGACTTTCTAAAAATGCTTTCAACTATTTTTTCCATCATTTTAGCAGCTAAATAGCAATACTTAATGCACTTGTATACAATGTTTCAGGAAATGAATGTATAAAGACATCTTTGAATTAAACTGTACCATATCCCTATTGGCGAACCCATCTGGAATTGTTAAAATTTTAACCCTCTTCTGAATATGAAATATTCAGCTATATAATAGTGATAGAAATATAATAGTGATACCCATTTGTCTTCCTGGACATCTTTCTTCTTTAAACTACTGCAAAAGAATAAAAATTCTTGGAACAAAAGGCAAATGGAAAATGCAGGGGTCAAAAATAGTCCAATTTGTAAACTAGAAACTTATACATCTGTCCTATTCTGTCATTATGTTGTGCATAAAATAAGCAAATAGAATAAAACTAACATCATATGTCCTTGTTTCTGCCTCAAACTTGCACTTTACTTTCAAAATCACTAAGCAGTAGTCTGGCTGTGCTGTGCAGTGAAGAGGAATTTGCAGTAACCTGAAGATATGTAGAGTTAAGTCTATCTGTGTTGTATTAGTGACAACATGTAAATGCACTTACATTGGAAAGTATGGGTTTGTGCTCATATGAGTGATATCACCATTTAGGTCAAACCTTGCTGAAAGATTCTCTCTACCTGACTGAAGGTTGATGGCCACTCAGTAATTTAATAGTTCAAAATTGTGCTTACGTATGGACCAATCTAAATATATAGATTTCAAGACACAAGCATTAATATAAAGTTTAGTTGTTCCCTACCAATCACCTCAATCAGATTTAATTATTCCATTACATCAGTTTGCTTTGTGTCAAAAACTTGTGAATACACATGCATCCACATATATATTTCACTTGAATAGTTTGAATTAAAAAAATTGGTGAGATTCCCGGAAGTGAAAAAGATCTTAATTTTGTAAAGTAAAATACAAATTGTTCTTGTTGTTCCTAAAAAGCAATATAATATAGACAGTTATTTGAAGTGTCCTTATACAGTTCAGTTGCAGTAAAGGATTAAAATGCCAAAATTCTTGGCATAAATAGAAGTTATTTCATCTTTGCAGAACTGTATTTAGAGTTAGAAAATGCTTTCTGATATGTAATCCAAATCTCTTTTGTTGCAAATTGAGCTGATTACTTCTTATCTTACCTACGTAGACATAAAGGACAATTGAACAGTTTCCCTTACAAAAGATTTGAAAACCTTGTGGTTTTTTTCAGAACCACTTTTGTCTAGAATACAGTTTCTTATCCTGTGACTATCATCTGATGCTATTCTACTGGCTGGAAATATTCAATTAGCTTTAATTCCGCCATTTGATATGCTGGTGGCAGTACCTTATTACAAGAATTCTTTTTTTCTTTTCTGACATTAAGCAAATCTGTATTTTCAAATGACATTACTTACCTACTTGAGGAAATTACTCTGAAGTAGGCTGTGAATTTAGAGTGCAACAATTCCTGAGCCCTGATGGGGAAACTTGTATTACACAATCAGTCGGAGATAAAGGACCTTGCTGGAGGTGATTTCAATGGAATTTGCTGCTGAAATTATGGCTGCTTCTGGAAGTAGCTGTTCAAAGTCACTTTCAGCAAGCTGCTGTCCTCTCTGATGGGACATATGTGTCCTGGTGTGACCTGAGACTGTTCCCTTTCAGTTCTGAATACGAGCCCATGCATTTTCTAGCTGTGTGAAGAAATGTTGTGTCCATAGAATCCTCCAGATCTCTGGGATGAGCTGCTCCTCTCTTGCCAGCATAATTCTGGAGAAACTTTACTCATCTTTGAAAAATCTGAAGCCAGCCAGCTGAATACACAGATTTAGCAGAAATTTCCAGCACATGCAGGCTGTAACATCAGTAGAGAAGTAGAAACCTTCTGGATTAACCAGACTACCTGTGATCTGGGAATGAAGACTTTTAGTTACCATGGCAGAAGTAAGAGAGCAAAAGAAATACTCTATTTTTCTCTTCTTTGATGGCCCTCATGTATTCATTTTAAAATCTCTTATATTCTACAACCAACTTCTTTCACATGGGTCTAAAAGAATAGTCTAATCTTCCACGCTTGTATTCTGTTAGCTATCAGGCGCTGTCTAACAAAGGTAGCCATGGTCAGTGAAACGAGACAACAAGGTTATTTAGGAGCACTGTATTGATAGATGAAAATTAAAGATTGGTATGAGATTCAACCACGCCCTTGGTGGAGTGATGTGGCTGAGAATTAAAAAATCTTCCTCTGATCAATCCAGATGTGCTCCAGTTTAATCAGCACCTTCAGTACAAAGCTCCCTATCTGTAAAAGTAGGCATACTCACACCAGAGAGGCAAAGGGAAAAAGCTTTGTAACCAAAGAGGTTCTGGCTTCTCTGTGATAATGGTGTAGTAGTCAATCTTTTCGATCTCTGCAATACAATCAGCCTTTGAAATTAACCAAGCTGAGCTACCAACTTCTCAGGACAGGCCTAGAAATAACCTGTTGGCTATGAAAACCTCCACCAAATAAGATTGCAACTGAGCTCCCATTATGCACAGTTAGCTTGGCTTCCTACAAAGCTCCTGTGCTGAGGAGTGTAATCAACTCGCCTTCAAATATTGCAATTTCAGATGTTAAAGCCACAGCATTTCTAGTCCAATTTCCATTCCTGGGAAAACATGGTGCTTGATCTGTATTTGGATAGGGAGACATCCTACTGTTCACATTAGATGGAAATTGCAATGCTTAATGGCAGCTACTCATCAATGACCCAAGGTTTGTGCTATACCAAAAAAAAAAAAATTGTGCCTGAAATAAGAGACAGAATCAATCCAGGAATATGAGCCACCAGTGTTTTAAAATACATACAAGCTTTGACATTGTGCATTAAATTCAGGTATAGACAGTGCTTTACTAATCACCAATATTGTATTTAAAATCTTGTATCTAAAACTGGGATTTTTGCCTGTGAATACTCCTACTCCTTGGCAAAGTTAGAGAGTCAAGACTATGTTTCTTGATATAGGTTTGTGGCAAATGCTGAATGTGTTCCTGCCTGATTTTCTCATGTCAGCTGCCATTCTGCCTGAAGAGCTGTTGAGGAAATGAGGCAGATTTCAATTGCAAAATGCTGAAGTATTAATTCAATTATCATGCCAGCAGAGGTAACCTCATAAGATTAAGACAATGCTGTAACCCATCTAAAGAAATTAGGAAGACTAGTATTTGTTTCAAAGAAAGCATATACTTTTCTATACCTTTATCTTTGTTCACTTCTGTTAAGATAGATTCAGTAAAAAGCACTGAGCTCATGCATAAGCATGCATTATACACCATAGGATCTTCGCATTGCCATTACCTTTCTTCTTGATTCAGTCTTGTAGTGAATTAAGTGCTGTAAATTTTATGAGGTTTTTACTGTCTCAAATAGTCTGAAGGTTTTGTATAAGAATTGTTAATTTTTCTATTGGCATTTATATGAGCTTGCCGGTGATCTTTCTGGCATCTGGGCCTGCTTAAAAGTGTGTGCACATATGATGGTCTTCATAAGTCTTTCCAGGGATGGAAGGCTTAACCATGACTTATTTTCTTGTCCCAGATTTTTTAGGTGATATCATTTGTTAGCCAGATTTTTATGACTGTCAGCCACTGTTTTGTATGGGAACTAAACATTTTAGATCTTGTAATATGCAGTTTCCTTAATTTTGTGAATGTCAAAGCACTCTGCTGTGAGTTAAGCAACTTTGTTCATGTACTGGTGGTGAAATGAACAGAAAATTTAAGCAATATAGTTAAAATCATTAGCTCAAATCAATCCAAGACAAGAAGATTGCCAGGTAACTTCTAAAGCTAACATGAAGCTTAGCGCTTCAGTGGATTTCAGCAAATTTCTCTTCCTGTGCTATAAATAGGCAATATGTTACTTGAAATTATAGACTTGCTCCAAATAAAATGTTTCTAACGAAGACTGGGGGCAAAGGAAGGAGTTATCGCGGGAATGGTGTTTCTTAAGTGGCTTAAAAGCCTCTGCATTATTCTCCAGTGCCCTTGCTAATGTCCCTAGTGAAAGGTTATTTTCCTTAAGATTTTTCCTTCCTATTGCTTCAGTGCTTTCTTCTTGCTGTGTCAGTTGTTCCTCTATTGGCTCCCTGGGTTCTCTGTACTTGAAATTGCAAGCAGACCGAGAGGCCAGTCTGAGAACTGTTGCTTCATATGTTTGGTGTCACAGCTATTTTGACACTTGAAATTCCTTTCAGTTACCCATTTTTATTGGAATCTGTTACTGTGGTCCGCTAGCCAAAACAAGGTCTTTACTAAAGAAAAGTAATAAATTGCTGGCTAATATTATTTGCATGGTAATTGCTTTCCAGCATGCATTAAATCAGTGTTTCTGGCACAGCTTTGTGATAGCAGAAGTAGGGATATTAATATCCTGTGACAAAAAGCTTTTCTCATTTTCTGAGTTTGAAATTAATTACTATTTTCCCATGGGGGGGTGGGGGGTGGGAAGTGAATCTGTTATTATCCTCAGCTTCATGTGATTTTGATGAGGGCCAGTGCATGGGCTGGTAAATGGGTGATGCTTGCAGACATTTAGGGAAATGCTCAACGGGACAAGGTCAGCTCTGCCATAGACATCTTGTAGCTTTGTGGCACAGCCCATCAGCACAAGAGCAGAAAATCCAGCCTGTTTCCAGCTTGAAAATGACTGATGACATGTGCCGTTCTTCACTCTGAAATGCCTGCTGTGTGTCCTCAGCACAGTCAATCTGCATGTGCGCTGGATGTCCAGCACCTTCAGGCCCCACTGGATTTACTGTCTTTGCCATCATTACCAGCTGAGCATGTACACAATCATTTTGACACATCCAGATGAAATGGACTCTTTGGCCATACACTGGATGACAAAGCTGTCCATATATCCATCTGGGATTTGCAGGCAAGAAATATGGATAATTCCTGATTCAGGATGTATAAAGTAACAGCTATTTCATGTCTTGATCTCAGTTTGATTTCTCCCTCCAGAGTGTTAATGGCAATTCTGTAGTGAATATATTGTCTGGGAAGAGTCTTCTGAACCTGATGGCATTTGTTAGTTCTGGTCAAAACTCCTAGTTGGTTTTAGTAGGCAGTTGATGAAATTTGGGATTGCAAAAAATATCCTCACAGGAACAATTTTTAATGTTATACAACATATCCTGCTTTAATCATTGCTAAAATGCTTCATATACCAAAGCTCTTTTGTCTGTAAGTGCATCATTGCATACCATTATTTTTAGCTGCCTTGAATTAAAAACATTACTGTAAAGACAAAATCATGCATTTTCTATATAATTATTTCTTTCTTCTTAAGTGCTCACAGGACTCACTGCAATTTGTAGCTGAAGTTTAATTAATTATTAGGCATATGTAACTGTCAATCAATAATTTAGATTCTTCTGGCTCACAGTTTTTGGAATGGAGCTTGGTGAACAAATATACCATTCCATCTGTTAGCCAAACCACCTGGCACAGAATCATTTGGGGCATAATTATGAAGTTGGGAAGAGTTTAAAAAAATGTGATTTCTAGAGTTTTAATCCCAGTTGATGCTTTACTTTGTAGTGATGGAAACCCGACTAATACACCAAGGGCCAGTTCTTTTTTTCACACCTCTGAATAAAATGACTTGTGTTCACCTTGCAAAAAAATGCCTAGCATTGATGAATATAGGAACAAGGAGACAGGCATGAAATAATCCTGGGATCATAATCACAAGAACGGAATTGAAGCTGGTCTGTTGTTATACAGTTGAAGGGAGTCACGTAGGAGTTGCATCATTGTCCTTTTAATCTCCGTAGGAAGAAACTTGGGACAATTTGGGAAATGATTTTTTCCTTCTTGATGGGAGTGTGAATGTTTTTCTGAACTCTGGGTTGTACAAGATTGCTACATCTGCAAATCTATTTTCCTATTCTTTCCGTGATAAAATTTCTTCTTTAATCCTCTGGAAGCACAGAATACACACATAAAAAACTGAGCAAATTATATTTGAAATGTAAAGAAACTTTTCTCTTTTTAACTCCTAGAAGGACAAAACAAACTCCTCTAAGGTTAGCTGTAGGATAGATGAAACTTCTGAAACAGGAGCAAATCGGTAAACTACTTAAGAACAAAAATATATGGCTTCAGCTAAGAGCTAGCTGCTGGTTGCAAACAGTCTCTATGTGCACAGTTGAACATCGTGCAGAAGTTGCCCAAGAAGTATGCACACTCTATATATTGTAAAGCTGTAGCTGAGGCAAGGCTGATTTGATGATGGAAAGTTTGTAAGGCACATCAGGAGACTAAAGCAGGTAGTTAGCATCAAATTTAGTCCTTTTTTACTCAAACCAATGAGACTATGAAACAAAACCTGGACCATGTTTTGGAGTTCTGCTCTGCTGTTGTTCAGATCATGTGGTCACACCTGAACAACTTGTCTTTCTGCATGTTACAGGAACACAAAGGGAAAATTTACAGTTGAAAATGCAAAGAAATGAGGTTGTTGAAAATGGGTCTTATTTATGAAAAGAAACACTTGCCCAGAATAGTTTGCTTTGTTCAGGTTTGCTTCTTTATGGTTAATAATTGACAGGCCATATTTTAGTGTCTGGTGGTACAGCATCCTTAGTTTTTATTCTTCTCATGGTTAAAGTCATACAGCTATTCATTTTAATTAAATGGCTTTTAAGTTTTCATTTTAGTGAAGGCTAAAAAATGATCTATCATTAAAATGATGATTGAATGTTTTCGGAGGGTTTTTTTTGGTTCTCTATTTCATTGTGGCAGATACCAGGGAAGAGCCTTTGAGATAACTTTAGTAATAAAAATGCCTCTGGTACTCTATAAATATGTTATCTGTGATGGAAAAAAGAATTTTTATATTGTTAATTAATAAGTGATTAATTAGTCTGGAACATGACACTTAATTTACCCCAGTAATGGCATAAAAGGGAAATCGCAGATTACCCTAGGCTATCATTCTGAGGAAGGCCGTTTTCTCCAATTTGTAGAATCTTATGGCTTTTCAGATGAAAATCAGAGCTTGTCTTTTGTGTACTGTGAGGAGAAACCTAGGGAAAAAAATATTTATTCCTTGACAGAGTTAGATTGAGAAGAGGAAGTTCTGTTTATGAAAATATGCATTTCCTCTGTGAAACTGAGCATATTATTGCGCTTAAACAACAGGTAAAAAACTCCCACCCAGTATGATATGTTCAGTCAAATATTCCAAGTCACTCTATCATTTCTATAGTTGCCAGGAATATGTATATGCCTCTCTGAAAGTATTGATGGAAAAATAGATGTCTTTTGCAGATCAGCCTGGATGTCTTCTTTCCATATTGAGCAGAGAATCAGTTCTCTTTAAGTTTCACCGTAAGTTTTAACTTATACATGCACCCATTCCCATAATACTCCAATGTCTTTTGTTATATTTCAGATTGTTTGTATAGTTCCTTATTTTCTTATTCTTGAAACTGTCCTAACAGCAGGCATTATGAATACAAGAGTTGTTTGAAATGGCATCAGTAAGAGGTAGACTTGCTCTGACTCTGGATAGTAATGATTAATTCTATGCTGGAATAGCAAATTGCTTGCAGTATTACATACCAATAATTTGAATAATCTGTTTTCTAAATATTTTTAATTAGGTAAAATTGTTCAGTCACATTGGAAATGTGTTCTGTTTTGCAAAGATGTGGGAAGTCAAACTGTGCCTGGTTTATTTTGTTGTTCTTTGGTTTCAGTTGAACAAATTAATAACACTATATTAAAATGAATAGGAAAGTGCTAACTCTGAGCTCCATCTAAACTAGTGTTCAGTCTTCATCAAAAGCCACAGTAAGATACAGCAAGGCATGACCTTAGATGGCTAACAGGTTGTTTCAGAATAACCTATGGAAGGGCAGTCATTTTGCTTCAGTTATTAAAATACAAGAGTGCATAGTGTCACAAACCTTAGAAGCACATTTTTTCCAATTTCTAAGCAAATTATTTGTAGAAAGGGTTGCTTATTTTGTCTATCTGATGCATAAATCAACCTGTATGTAGAAAACCACTCGTAAGGATAGCATTTGAAGCAGATATTGGGAAAATTAAAGTGATGGAAACATTTTGCAAGAGAAAAACTTAATCCCTTGTTACTTCTTATCTTCCCTATAACCATAAGCTGTTACACCAGTTTATTAGCTTGAGGATGTAGGAGGCTCCCTGAAAGGGCAACCAAAAGGTGTTCACTTCTGCTCCACTTCTGCTGCTATTCTCTTCTTTTGTAGAGAATAGGAACTTAAGCAAAACACATAGTCCTAACCAAGTGTTTAGTGTTGTTTCAACCTGAAACACAGCTCCTTTCCAGTCCTTGGCATCTTTCAACCACAAAATATTCTATGTTAGGAACAGAATAGGAACAGAAATTGTTCTGTTACATTGCATTATTCAGAAAAAATGGGAAAACCTGGAGATTCTTCCAATTTTAGCAAATAGTCTGAAGAAAACAGCGTAACTGACCCAAAGGAACCTATGTGCAGTTGAAGGATGGGGATGTGAAGGGTTCCTCTGGCCTCAGTTTCTCCAGGTGACTCAATTTCTCCATATTCTATGCAGATTGGTTGGAAACACTGACATTCAGTGCCTGGCTCATGAGGAGGAATTTAAAAGCACTGTTTCCACTGCTTGGTGTGACTTGTCCCAGATGCTGTTCCCAAAAAAGCACCTTTTTCCATATAAAAAGTATTCAGGATATATGTACAGAATTAATTCAATGTTCTCATTTTTTATACAACTGTTCCTTTTTTTAATGCTTTTTTTTTTTTTTTTTTTTTTGCATCAGTGATGTCTTGTGCAATGAGATCCAAAGTTTATTCTTTAATTTATGATTATTTCTGATGGTAGAGCACGCATGAGCCTCATGTCACACTCCATATCCTCCTCTTGCAGGTAGGTACATGCACGTTGCAAAAAAGTTATGTCTGCTGTAAAGCATCTTCTCCTCTAAGTAATGACAAGAAACAACAAAGGAATACAGCAGGCAGTTTAATAAGGAATAGCAAATACTAATAATATAAAGTGAGGCAACATAAAATTGTAAGGGGAATAAATAAAACGGGGGGTGTTCTTGTTTTAAAATCAATTGCCAGTGTATTGCCTTTCTCCTTCGTGATTTGATTTTATTTTTGCAGTGGACTGGCCACTAGAGGGGGAATGGATACACGTTTTGCGGCTGCACTGCAGTTACAGGTCCAAGTTCATTGCTTCTCGTCTTAAATACAAACTTTCCCAAATCATTCATCCTTTTACTTGTCAGCAGCTTCACCTTATCTAGCAGTTATATCCTTTCCTAACTTATCCTCAACAAAACTGGAGACTGCTTTCTAACTGAGGGCCCAGCAGTGATTTATATCAAGCTATTTAATTTCTTGAGAGCTGCTCTGCTACATGTGTTTGAGATGTTATTTCACTTTTCTTCCTTTTTTTTTTTCTCTGCTCACCAAGCAGAGATTTTCAACACAATATCCAGAAAAATAGTTATCTGATTGTTGCATATAACTTACATCACCAAGGCACGGATGAACAGTTTTCATTGTATCTTCTCGTTTCCTTAGCATTTGACAATTTAGAATTTCATCCATCAAAGCTTCTATAACCCTCAGCCTTTGGAAGTCCCTTTGCACATCCTCATGATTTCCATTACTTTTTGGGGGATAAATAATCTGTCATATGAAAAATGACAACACATTTCCTGATTGTAGCTAGGATGATTCAGCAGCCCTGGCCTTTGGACCATACTGCGCTCCATTTTTTCACTGTATAGAGTATTTTTGGGTACCTGGCTAGTTTTGTATGACCATGGAGGTTATCTTATTAATGGGAAACAATATTTTTTGAAAGCATTTTGTCAAAAGCTCTTTATAAGTCCAAATATAAAATTGCCTTTTTTGTTTGCTACTTTGTTAATATTATTATGGTAGTTCAAAGGTTCAGAACTGTAGGTTATTAAAGAAGTGCCATGTTGCTCTACAGTCGATTTATCCTTATGGTATGGTATTATCTTGAACAACTTGAACAACTTATCTTGAATAACTTGTTATTATCTTTGAACAACTACTGAGATAAGACTTACCAGTCCCTTGCAATCACCTCTAACCAGCAACTGGGGAACTGCAGTGTGGTTTAGTCATTCAGGTTTTGGTGCAACTGCTACTTCTAGTAGAAATCTTAATTTTTTTGCTAGTTCCTCCACTGCATTTTCCTACTTCCTGTAGTTTAAATTTCTTGATAAACACCATTTACTTGTTGTTTTTAATGCCCTAGTGCATTAAACACTAATCTTTTATTTCCCAGTTGCTAACATCTCTATTACCTGGAAACAATGGATATGAGATTGATTTTAGTGATTGCTTCAAGTTTGATTTTCCAGGACTTATTCATCAAATCCTCGCTAAGAGTCACCATTAACAGCCATAGCTTGACTCCTTTGCTAATGAAAAATGACAGATTGAAGCTAGAGTATTCTACATAATGTAAATATAACCAGGAAAAAAGGAGAAATGTTTTCAACTCCCTTTTTTATGACAGATGCACAGTGTAACTTCATAAAGCTACTTAGGGGAACTTTTTGGGAAGATCTTTGCTCCGTCAGCTAGAATAGCTTAATGTAGTAACAGTTGCTGGAAATACAGAGAAATACATACACAAAACCAATACAATAGAGTTTATATCAGACTAGAAGTTCTACCCATTGAAAAAACAACTATTTGTTTGGCATGTTTCATATAAAGTAAATACACCGTCTCCAAGTGTTCAGTTCTGTACAATAAAAGCAATAAAATTGTTAAGATTTTTTAAAATATACCAAAAAGCCCATCATGACAGAGGAATCAGCTCAGGCTTCAACTTCATGGGACTTCATGTGTGGCTGTTTTCCCCGCTGCAAATAGATGGTTGTATAAACTCATATTGTCCTCAGGTATCACCATTGTACTTTATTATCACTTAGCGAGTTTCTCGTGTTGGTTATCACTTAATTCTCTGATTAATTTGCTATGGGCACTGTCCCCTTTTCAGTTTTCCCCTTTATTTTTTAACAGTGATTTTTTCTAACCCGTGTAATTCACCCTTATACAGTTGATGGTCTATGTCCTCCACCTTCCGCAAGCTTAAGTACTGTCATCACTCAGTGTTTTTTTGGTTTGTGGGGTTTTTTTCCCCATAGACACTATGTCAGATGCATTTCTTCTGCTCATTTATTGTCTCCATTATTTGTTTGTCTTTCAGGCCATGGGATTCGCATTCAATTTATTAGACTACAGTAATTACATAATAAATTCATGACATCCAGTTGTTGGGGAATTTGATCTGACAGCAGCATTGGGTTCTGTGCTCTTTGTAAAGGTAGTTAATGGCACAAGGGGAAGGTTTGTGAAGATGGAGGCAGGTGTACATGCTGGTGGATAAATGCAGAACATCTAATGGGGTGTGACATTTACATGAAATTACGGTAAACATTTGACATTGCAGTGGCCTCTTTAGCATGGGGTTTGCAAACCTTTTAGAAGCAGCATAAATTTCTGTTTGCTGTTGGAAATATTGCTTTGGGAAATAATCTGGATCAGAGAAGTAAACTTTCTGTCAAGATAAACTTTAGCGTGGAGCCAAGTTTAAAAGAGGGAGGAGAAAAACTCCCTCGGTGGTTTATCTCATTATTATTAGCATTCTTTAATATTTACCAGGCTGTCTTGCCAAGCCCAGACTGTCAGTGGAGGCACTGAAATACTGAGACAGATTCAGGTTTTCTCCTGGGAGCTCACTTTACCTCTTGTCTTGCAAAGAGGGTGGATAGTGCATGAGTTTCAAAGGGCTGAGTTTTGTTATAGGAAACAAATCCTCTGGCATTCAGTAGCTGTGGACTGCTCTTAGAATCATAGAATCATTAGGGTTGGAAACACCTGAAGATAATCCAGTTCTAACCCTCCTGCCATGGGCAGGGGTGCCTCACACTAGACTATGTTGCCCAATGCTTATTCCAGCCTGACCTTGAACACTGCCAGGGAGGGAGCATTTACCACTTGCAGTTTAGTTTGGGATTTTCAGGGTTTTCCTCTTCCCCTTGCTTTTGATTTACTTTGCCTGTGGAGTTTTGGGAATAAAAAAAAAGTGGGGAAAAAAAGGGTGAAAATTAGAAAGAAAGTATATACACTAAGAGATGCCCAGAAATTGTTTTCACTTTGAGTCAGCTCCCCAGCTACTAGGTGAATGTTTGCTTATACCCTGTTGTAACCACTAGGGTACAGAGGTGTTCTGCTTCAGAGAGATTTGGAATATAAAATCTGCATTGCCTTCTTGGCTAAGCTCTTAAATCAATTGGATATGTCCATGCATATTATCTTTATCTCAGATTTTACTGAAAATACAATTTTTAGTCCTCTCTCCGGTGTCACACTCTAGTTTGCTATTGGGAGAAAGTTAAGTTATGAAAAAGGCCAGAGCAAAGCTCGTAATAAACGAATGACCAGGCTTAGTGCCTAACCATGTCAGGCAGAGAACTCTGCTGTGCTAAAAGTGGGGATTCCGTGATTAAGTAGTTTTTGTACTTAAGTAGTTTTTGTACTTACCTATTACCATTGTAATCTTGTATTTAGTCTTTGTTAGCTCAGAAATGGGACCGAATTGGTCATGTTCCCACAGCACCCTTATTGAAAGACATCTTTCTGGTGGAGGTTACTGTGTCTGGTGAGGATGTGAAGAACATGAGGGCTGTGCAATGATTTAAAATAAAAAGTGCCTTAGCAGAATAGTAGGTGCTCTTTGCCAAGCACAGGCGCACATAATGTTATTCTTTAGCCGCTGTCAATTATCTCCAATTTCTATAAGTGATGTACATATTTGGATTTTCAGGAAGAGGAGAAATGGAGGCAAATGTGAAAAGCTGGTCTTTGTTTTTAACTGAATTTCTTCTCTTGTAATGCAAATCTGGGTACTTTGAACTCAAACTCCTTTCAATGCAGCCTGTTACATTTGACTCTCTCACCCAACTATCACACCAGCAAAGGCAAGTAAGAACAGTAATTGCTTTAAAGGCTGAATAATTGTGTCTGAATGCCAACAAGTGACGTTATCTTTATAACAAAAAACAATTGCCCTGTTCTCACGGAAATACAGATTTCATTGCAAATATGTTCACTTTAAAGCAGACACACTGCAATAAAATTACAGGGCTCTGCAGCATTCATCTCAGATCTTCACAGCCACCCACCCAATTACAAGTTGTGTCTTGCCAGCAGAAGATTGTTGCTTGGTTTCTGTAATATTTTTGTAGCCTTGCTTTCCTCCACACAAGCTTAGAGGTAGACTGTGCTCACTCCTTTCCTTTCATCAGGTTTTTCTGCTGTAAAAAAATAATTGGCTAGTATGGGAAGTCTTTCACATGGCTCTAAATGTGATATTCTTTTATGTAGAATATACTCTGAGCAGTTGCTTCTAATACCTTAATAGCTCTGGTTTATGTCAGTAATTATATGAAAGGTTAATCTTTAAATCACCAGCATTTCCTAAATTCCTAATCAACTTCATGCTTGGAAAGGAACCCACATAAATGCTCAATTTGTTAATACTACACTGGCTTGAGCAGGTCAAGGAAAAATATAACCTTGGCGCATAATGATAAATTGAACACAGCAAAAACATCTCAGATCTGTTTGTCTTAATAGCTGTGAATACAAAAGCTGAATATGAGGGGGAAAGAAGGTGGATATAATTAGCAGGAGAATCTGCTGTAGCTTGAGTTCACTCTTCTTTTTAGGTGACAGTTTCTTAAGCAATGGATTTAAAAAAAAAAAAAAAAAAAAAAGATATTTTGGGTAGAAAAGTCTGATTTTCTGGAAAGTCTGTGAAGAAATGTGACTAGGAGAGCTAAGAAGTCCAGCCAAAATAAATTAATGGAATGGGCACAGTGCTGGACTTCAGCAAACATAATGATGGATGAGGGGGACATTGTGCTCCCAGGGAGCAGAAAGGTGGCAGAGGAAATGACGGGGCTGCGTGCGTGTGTGTTTGGGAAAGCATGTCCCCCTGTGCCTCTGTAAATGAGAGTCTGTGTGTGACTGACTTTGAAAAGGCAGGGAGAGATATAGCAAGAGAGATGCTGGGTATCTTGCTTGAATCTCCGCTGTTGTCCTTGCCACAGTCTTAACGTGGGAGGTGAAGGCACTGAAAAAAATCTCGTTTTCCATTTGTGCACAGTGGTCCCCTTGCCTTCTCACCAGTTCTCATCTTCCCTTTCATCCTGTCCCTTCACCCCTTTCCTTTTCTCTTTCTTGCTTAATGAAGCTATTTGGTACCGTACCTTCCTGTCCAGAAGCTGTTTCATTCCTGCTTGCAAAGTTTTTAAAAATGCTTTCTGCACCACCTTCAGTCCTGCTTTTTTCAGCTGTGCTAGTCCTTCAGATTTACCAGCTTTAAACAAGAAAAGGAATCCAGTAAAAACCCGATCTAGTTGCTGTTACCCCAGTCTTTTCTCTCATCTTTTGTCTCTTCTTTATTTCTCCAATTGTTATTGCTGTTATTATTATTATAGCACTAGAAATAACCCTCCCGATTAAATAGTCCTTCATATTTGCCATTCTGAATACCATTGGAGAAGCTGGGGGAAGGGGAGGGCTATTCAAAGTGTCCTTTTGCTAGTAATGCAGAATGAGACACAGACAAGGAACAAATTCAGTCCATCTCAAAAGCAAATGAGGGGCTTTTTATCAGAACTGAGGAAATGATCAGATGGATTCATTTTAAATGCCCTCCAATGCCTTAGCCATAAAAATACACAGAATATATTAAAGCATACAAAAATATCCTTAGGTATCCTTAGTGATGTTTCTCTGGCAGACGTATGCAAGGCAGTTATGAACCAGGCGTGTGACTGCATCTTCAAACTAGTGCATTATTGCTGTGCACATGGAGGAACAAGTCATACACTTAGTCTAACCCTCTGCGGTACTCAAACAGTATGGTAAAGGAGGGAATTTACAGCTTTAACACAGTATTTCTTTGTATTTTACATACTCAGACCGGAAACAGAATGTGGTACATTAGCATTGAACCTGTGCTTTCATATCACTTTTCTCTTTTTTAAAGTAGTACAGAAAGGAAGGACAAAAGGCAGAAAGGAAAATAAATCATCCCTTATATACATCCAAAGCATATACAGCAACAGTTCCTTCATCACAGGGCACACTGTAAGTGTGTATTGATGTTAGCAGCAAGAGATTGCATATTAGAGATCTATATCACTGCTACTGTTAGCCATCCTCAAAAAAAAGAGTAGTTCTTTTGCTTGCCTTTCACTCTCCCTTCCATGTTAAAAGACACTTGAACATAAAGAAAATCCTGTTAATTACCCAGTTATAAAAGGGAGATTAGTCCTATTAAGTGGAACATTAAAAGGGGAATATTTGAAATATTTTCCTTCCTTTGATATTCCTGAAGCATTTCATGAACAAAACACTGTCACAACTAACCCCAAAAGCATCTCTTTGCTTCGTTTTGATTTTGGAGCCATTTCATAAGCCAGAATAAGGGCAGCAAAATAGAGGTAAGGACATATCTCTGGGCAGTTGATGAACATGAAATATGGAAGAATGAGTTAGGAAAAATTTGCCCCTGCAGTTGCTACAAATGCAATACAAATATAATAACTCTCATATATACCAATGCAAGCAGCCTGGAGCAGGATGACTAAATGGATTTGCAATAGCTGGGTTGAAATTAAATAATTGCTCTTTCATTTCTTTATTATCCACATGTATTTAATGTAAGCTTTCAGACTAGATGTGAATACGACGTGGAATATCTTTCCACCGGTAAATATTCAGAGGGTATCAAGATCTCCAGATATCCTCTAGGGATCAGTAGGGGGTTGTCTCTGTATGTTACTACCCTTAGAAAAGATTTCTTCATGAAGATTTTGAAATGTATAGTTTTCAATTACTTTTGTAAGTAATTTCTCTGCTCTATATGAAGGACCCATTCATCATCCTGCTAAGGGTGGCAAGTCATTGGTGGTCATTTCTTCTCTTCAGGAGAAATGGCAACAGGCAGTACCAAAATCAGCTCTCATTTAGGAAATCACTGCACCTTTAAAGAAAAATGTGCTGTTCAGTTTACTTGAGCTGTCAATGCAAGATGCATGAAGCACAGAGGAGAATAAATTCCAAAGATGGAATTGCTCACGTCTTTGCAAATGTAGCTTGAGGTTGCTAACACCAATAAACAGCAGGAATAATTCCAGAGGGGTGCAATCACTAGTGTGTTTAAAATACAACCCACAAATCTGCTAAAAATACATAGGAATACAACCATGGGATGTTTGTTTGTTGGTAACAGTCTTACATCAGATTTACAGGGAAAACCATGATTCCTTATAGCAACAGGGGGTCAGCATGGAAATAAAGATAATTCATATATTTTTATTACCATAGGCAGACAATATTTTAACAACCTCGGATGATTTTGGAAGCTTCCTGGCAACTAGCTGTAGCCAGTCCTTCAGGCTGCCGTGCTGCATTTTGATTTGAAGAACATGTAGTCCAAAGTTAGAGAACCATTTTTTCATCGTTAAATTCCCTATTGATTTCAGAGAAGGGTTCAATGGCAAAAATACATATAGTTTGGCCCTTGGTTAACATGGCATAAAGTATTTTCTCTTAAAATATGAGCAGGCACCCAAAGAGACAAGGGGCTCTGTGCCTATTCTCTGTCTTCACTGGCAAGTTTGTACATGGACACTCAACCCCTCATATCACTTGGGGGTTTCAGGATAGATCAGGCCTTTGTGGGTTTGAGGCATAAAAGCAGAAATGTGCATTTGTTTAAAGAGACAAAAGCCTAGTTTTACCAGTGCCAGCTTGTTTCAAAGCTGTGGGTGAATTTTCACTGCCTTTAGTAAAAAAGCATTTGATTTTCATTGCATTTTCTATGTAAAAGTCCTCTCCCAATACTTAATCTCATTGCTTTCACAGATGACATTATAGTCTTCATAAATACATATTTTGCTTAAGAGGCTGTGGTCATATTTAATATTAAACAGGTTGAGATGTAAAAATAGAGGAAAATAAATTCTGGCTCCTTAAATATAGTGTCAGTCAGAAAAAAATATAAAATTCACTCTTTACATTCAAAGTTAATGGCTAAAGCCTGCTGTGCAGGGAAAAGAAATCATTTATTCTGTGCCTATTCTCTGCTTTCTAAGTCTGCTGTAGCCTTTTAAGAGTAGGTGGCACTTTGATGCTATAAAAAAGAGAAAACCTGTGATAAATGAAAATACATGTTAGATTTCTGATTTTTCCCTTATTGGTGGTAACCTAAAGATAGAAAAAATATGTACAAAGATAGAAATGTTACCCAATGCATTACCTATAGCATTTTATTAGCATGTAATGCTGTATGAAGAAAATTTCAAGATGCTCTGCCTCATGTTATAAAACTACTTCATCTTCAGTAGTATGAGAGGAGTTGTTGAAAAGATCAATCAGTAGGATGTTCGCATATTGGAATGAAAAATCCAAAATACAAGGAAAGGAAGGCTTTATTTAAGGGCAGTCAGATAAAACAGCTCTGTGATTCCACATTATTAAATCACTGCTTATATCCATCAATTCCATTCATCAATCATTAGTAAGGAGGTTTTGTATACTTTCAGCCTCTGCAAAGATTTCAGAGTGGTTTTGTTAGTGAAGGCTGGTGGTGAAACTGAAGGACACGACATAGGCTTTGCTAGCAGTTTACTCTAGGACCCAGAAGTATGCTGTAATAACTCTGTCTTACTCTGACAGTGTTAAAGCCAAGCTTTTACTCCTGAAAGACACATAGGTTTCACCACTGAGAACCAAATAGCTTTTCCTCTTCTCCATTCACCATGGCACCAGAGTGCACAAAGCAAGGGTTTCTTTACTCTTAGCATATCTCAAAACAAGCATAAAAGTGGAAAATGCTAGTAAAAACCCTTAAATTTAGAAGTTTTTTGTCCTTTTTACTTTAAAGAAATTTATACTGAGGACGTCTTGGCAGTGATTTGGTCATTTTGGGTTTAGTTGGTTGTTTTATTTTAGTGAGACTTTGCAATATAATCAGTTTTGATACAAAATACTTTCAGGGGTTAGGATGCAGTTTTTGTGGATCTTACAGCAATGAACAAGTGAGCTGTACTTAAAAATCCTCAGAAATCCTGTCCCAGGGACGCAGTCAAAACTTTAGCCTTTCTGAGGTGTTGGCTCCTTGTTGTACTGACATCCAGTTACAGGTAGCACATTAACAAAAATATAATTCCAGTATCATGCTTCATATCTTCAGTAACATGATGTAAGTGAACGTGTGCTAATTACAGTGTGAAGCCATCTGGTTAATTTTAAGCTTTCTATTTTAAGTGGCTTCTTTGCTCCTAGACTTTCATTTCTTTCAACACTCAGAATGAAGAGAAAAAGAGGTTAAACTGTTGCATTTTTGTATACAGGGAACAAGTCATGTAATATACACCAGTCTGTAAAAACTGTAAATGCTATTTGTTTTTATTTTAAACAGTTTCCTTAGTTTACAAAAGATCAATGATTGGTACCTTTTTACACTCTCAGATTCCTGAATATTGACAGATCTTCAAAGGGAGTTATTAGCATATGAAATCTTAAGATTGGCTGTCCTGAAGGTTTTTAAGACACGATAAAGCTAAAATATCAAGTCTCTTAGACAGCCCCTCTTAACAATTTTGGCAGAGGAGCACATCAGAAATCACCAGCCAAGCACAGCAACCCCCCACCTTGTGCCACCGTCTGCCTGCACGCTGTTATTTGGTTGCACACTGTTTAAATCCCCAAGGAAAATCACACCTCACATTCCCTCGCTGGCTGCTGGTGACAGGAACAAGATCCATACTCATTAATGATCACCAGGGCTCCCTCAATGTGGTTGGGTTTGTAATCAACGTAATACTCCTGGGCTGACATGGCAGCCATTTGATGCATGGTCTGTTTTTGCTTCTGCTTTCTGCGCTGTGTTATAAAGCACTGTCTTAGTTGCCTTAAGCTGGCTGGAAAGCACTTCCAGGAGACGTACAACACCAAAACCACGATGAGGAAGGAAAAAATCAGAGCCATGGTCCCCGTCACCACCTTATGAATCTGAACAGCGTTCTCTGAGTTCTCGCCGGGCATGGTGACGGTGATGGCGTATGTTGTCCAGTCCTCGTCGCCGTCCTGCACGTCGTACGTGGCGGTGGCCGAGCCATAGCTGAAGGTTTGGTCGCTGTTGTTTGTTACCGGAGAGAGGGTGTTCACACTCGTTGGGTCTGTTGTGTCTTCACACAAGTGGAAGGCGTAGACTGCGTCCAAAACATCCTCACCCTGTGCGTACTCAGGGGTGGCACAAAGCAGGTTGCTGTCGTAGCGACCCTTGAAGGTGCTCAGCCAGGAGGCCAGGGCGCAAACGTTGCGGCTGCAATCCCAAGCGTTTGCAGAAAGGCTGATGCTAGTGAGGGACTTCCAGGAGTCGAGGACTCGGGAGTCAATGTAGGTCAGCCGGTTGGAGTCCAGCTGCAGGGATTTGAGGTGAGGTACACTTTCGAAAACGTGAGGTTCGATGTACTCAATTTCGTTGCCAGAGAGATCCAGTTTCTCAAGTTGCCATATCCAGTCCAAAGTGTTTACTACAATGGTAACTTTATTCCTTCGCAGGCAGAGAGACTGCAGGGAGATGAGCCTGGGAAAATGGGCTAAATTCACTTTCACCAAGTCATTGTGCTCGAGGTGCAGCTCAGTGAGTTTAAACAAGCCCGCAAAAGAGTTTCGAGCCAGGCTCTTTAACTGATTGTATCCTATGTCTAGAAACTTCAGGCTGCGACAGTCCTGAAAAATTCTCACTGGCACGAACTTGATGGCATTCGACCGCATGTGCAAAGTTGTGAGTTTTCTCAGCCCGTGGAACAGGTCAGGCTCCAAAGACTGTAGGTTGTTGTATGATAAATCCACACTGCGCAAGTTTGGCATGGGTCGGAAAGTGGTGTTGGGCAGTTGGGTTATTTTGTTGGAACTCAGAGTGAGCTCTTTAACTCGCCGCAATTTTTGAAAGGCATTCCCCTCCACTGAGCAAATGTGATTGTGATCCAGATAGAGCCACGTGAGCTGCATTAACCCTGTGAACTGTCCATCATGCAGCTCTGAAAGGCTGTTGTACCGCAGAGACAAGCCCATCATGCCCGACAGGTTGCGAGGCATCTCTGTAAGATTCAGTGATTCACAGTACAAAAGCCTGCCCTCACACCGACATAGCTGTGGACACCCACTATTCACAGCTGGAAGCATTTTAGAAAAGATACCCAGCGTACACAATATCAACCCCGGGGGCTTCCTCAGCAGCCAGTTTAAACAGAGACCAATAAGAAGGAAATCCATTAGCAAGAATATTTCCAAATATGCTTGAGAATGTCCATTGAATCTTTTTCAAATTCTACATCATATTTTATTTAAGGAAAAAAAAAAAAAAAGACAAAAAATAAAAAATACAAACCCAGACCCCAAAAACCCCAAAACCAAGTCAGAAAACCAAAGCAGAACAGCAAACAGAACAAACACAGAGGCAAATATTTCACTTTACAGCATGCAGGAGCTGTGCAGCATTAAAGTTCACAGACATTCAAAGGTAAAATGATAGTGATTTTGTTCATGTTAAATGCTGCGGCAAAGGAAAAAAAAAAAATCTTTCTTCATGAAAGAATTTAATTAAAAAGTGTCTTACCCACCCTTTTCCAGAGAGTGACAACCTCCATTCAGTTGCTTCCTTTGTGTTTGGACTAATTATATGCAGAGCTAAAAAAGACCCCTCTGTGCTACAAATTCAGTCCCTTTCAATTTTGTGCAAGGCTGGCAAGCTCTCAATGTCTCACTTTGCTTCTGCTCAAAGAGCGAAAGGCTTGTCCAGCTAGCTTTTTAGCTGACTCCTAGGACCTGCAAGTTTCAGAACTATGTACATGAGCTTGATCTTCTGCTTCTCCCTCTGTCCTTTTCTCTGCAGTTAACACTGTGGCGTGAAAAAAACTCCAAACTCTGTACTAACGACTCCACAGGATTTGTCAATCTGTTTAATGTCCATCATTTGCAACGACCATTGACCGGCACAACCTTTACTCCATAGAGAGATTACCATTCATTCACTGACCGGCTAAGGGTAGCTTTATTTCCCATTCTTTGTTCGCTTTGCTTGTTAGGTGATGCTTAGAGCAGAGAGAGACAGCAAGAATCCCTTCCCTTCAGCTGAGCAGTATGTTGCTAGAGCATGCAGAGGCACCTAGTGTTCACTGAGTGTCGTAAGCTGCTCATGATTGTACGCCTGCACTGTGCATCTCAGACATGGGCAGATTGAAAAGGGGTGGGCATAAAACCAACACTGGAGCGAACCAGGAAAGTAATATATGCTCTTTGATGAAATGGAAAATACTTTAAGCCTATCTCGCCATTTCTCAAACAGGCACGCACACACAGCCGCACAAATCATCAAAAGCGAGGCAGTGCTAAGTAGGAAGCTTGAGAATTAGGATTCTTTTCATTTTTTTCCTGCTTTTGTTTAAAGACTGAATTTATAAGCTATTTTCCGGGAGAGGGAGATACTCGGTTTCTTGGTTTGGGAAGAAATATGTAAAGCAGCATCTTTGGATTGCTTTTTCTCTCTAATTCTGATGATGAGATTTGCCTTTTGGAGTCTTGGGGTGGGGGAGTGCGGTGGATGGGGGG
>JAOEHY010025041.1:0-12651 GCA_025447955.1 Psilopsiagon aurifrons | reverse complement strand
GTGGATAAAGAACTGGCTGGATGGCTGCATGCAAAGAGTTGTGCTCAATGGCTCAATGTCCAGCTGGAAGCCAGTAAAGAGTGGTGTCCCTCAGGGATCGGTGTTGGGACCGGTCTTGTTCAACATCTTTGTTGGCGATATGGACAGTGGGATTGAGTGTGCCTTCAGCAAGTTTGCCAATGACACCAAGCTGGGTGGTTCAGTTGGTATGTTGGAGGGAAGGAATGCCATCCACAGGGACCTTTACATGCTTGTGGGGTGGGCTGATGCCAACCTGATGAAGTTTAACCATGCCAAGTGCAAGGTCATGCACCTGGGTCAGAGCAATCCCAGGCACAGCTACAGGTTGGGAGGAGAAAAGATTCGGAGTAGCCCTATGGAGAAGGACCTCAGTGTGTTGGTTGATGAGAAACTGAATATGAGCCAGCTTCAGTGGGAGCTCACAGCCCAGAAAGCCAACCATATCCTGGGCTGCATCAAGAGGAGCGTGACCAGCAGGTCAAGGAGGTGATCCTGCCCCTCTACTCTGCTCTCACAAGACATCACTTGGGCTAAAAAGTTCTTTTCTGTAAGGGTAGTGAGGCACTGGAATGGGTTGCCCAGGGAAGCTGTGAATGCTCCATCCCTGGCGGTGTTAAGGGTCAGGTTGGACAGAGCCTTGGGTGACATGGCTTAGTGTGAATTGACCCTGCCCATGACAGGAGGGTTGGACCTATATGATCTTCAGGTCCTTTCCAACCCTAACTATTCTATGATTCTATGATTCTATGAAGGAGGGATGACTGCTATCTATACAGCTATATGGGACCTGAAATAAGCAGGATCCTGCAGCCCCATATACTTGTGACACCAATGGTAAGTGCATCCTTCTTGCACCCCTCATTACCTGTGTAGCAGGTATCAAAATTCACAGTAGAAGCCAGCCCTACTGTAGGGGGGTCACTTGGATAGATGTGTCCATTGAATCCATCACTCAGCTCTGTTGCAGGACAGGCTGGTCTGCCTACATCATACAAATACTGCCCTACTAAGCAAGGCCCAGGTGGAGGTTGATGGGTAGGCTACATTTCTTCAAAGCAAGAAAGGGCAGACACCTTGCTAGACACAGATAAACAAGATGACCCATGTGGAGCTGGCATAGTCACCATTGCTGCAGTACAAACTTGGCCTGGCAAAGATAGAGATGGAGAGGGGTTTGGCAGGAGGCACTGGCTGCTGCGGGACTGGGTGATTTCTAGGTTTCTTGTACAGAAAATTAGATTTCTTAGCTTATAACCTGATAAGGAAAGAATGTAGCTCTGAGGAGATAGCTCTACCTGTGCCTTTTTCCACTCTCACCTTCAAATTACCCTTCACATACCACTGTGACTACCCCAGCCTACACCTCTGTCATATAATCCTGGTCCAACCCTTGTAGCAGCACTATAACACAATGACAGGTTGTCTACAGAGAATGAACTACAACCATAAGAGAAACATACTAGGGTTTAGTGGAATTCATGCAGTGGTCAGCTATCAGGAAGAGGATGGGAGACCTTCACGAGGAAACCCAGCCAATACATGGCGATTCCTGTCTACCACCTTGAGCCTCATATTGGGCTGCATCATAAGAAGCATGGCCAGCAGATCAAGGGAGGTGATTCTCCCCCTTCACTCTGCTCTCATGGAACCCTACCTGCAGTGTTGTGTCCAGCTCTGGGGCCCCCAACACAAGAGGGATGTGGACCTGTTGGAGAGAGTCCAGAGGAGGCCACAGAGATGATCAGAGAGCTGGGACACTTCTCTGTGAATACAGGCTGAGAGAGTTGTGGTTGTTCAGCCTAGAGAAGAGAAGGCTGTGTGGAGACCTCATATCAGTTTCCACTGTCAAAAGGGGCCTAAGAGAAATCTGGAAAGGGACTTTTTACAAGGGCATGTAGGGATAGGATAAGGGGGAATGGCTGTAAGGTGACAGAGGGGAGATTAGACATTAGGAAGAAATCCTTTATTGTGAAGGCGATGAGGCACTGGCAGAGGTTGCCCAGAGAAGCTGTAGATACTCCATTCCTGCAAGTGTCCAAGGCCAGGTTGGATGCTTGGAGTAACCTGGTCTAGTGGAAGATGTCCCTGCCTATAGCAAGGGGTTTGGAGCTAGATGATCTTTAAGGTCCCTTCCAACCCAAACTATTCTGTGATTCTGAGATTCTAACACTTATCTCAAGCCCAGTACACTGCCAGTGCAATGAGGGGAATAAATGTCCCCCACCTATGAAGGGGGAAACAGAACTGTGCATTACCTGAATAGATAAAGAGCCCACTATTCACAACATATTTAAACTGCTTGCAATTCAGGTACAAACCTATCACCTATCCCTGTAATAGTGCTATATGAAGGAGTCTACTTTGGTTAAATATTAATCAGACAGTTACAGGCACTGTCCTGCCCAAGCTAATCCAAGTATGCCTTGGAGGGTAGATAAAGAGGAGGAAAGGCCCACGTTGTGGACTGTGTCCCTTCTCAAAGCCCACTCTGACCTCTATCCTGTTTCATGCATGATCACTACCCCAACCTGAACAAGGGAGCTAATGTTGCTGCCAGTGCCCTGTAATATTTAAGTTGGAGGAAACACTATAGGAGAGTTTCTGTGGTATGTTGCATATGTAGCACTAACCATGCACACTGCTAATGCAGGCATGGTGTATCAGCATTACAGAAGGTGGAAGTGTTAGGGCAGAAAGTAAATCAAGTAATCAAGTCAACAGTGTATTCAACTTGAGCAGCCTTACCTACACACATGGACTTGCTGCAACCAGAAAATGGCTTAATGGGCAGAATCAGTGGTCCTGCTGATTTCACTGGGCTCTAACAGAAACCATGGAAGAAGCACTCCAAGATGTAAGATGTAACCTGGGATGAGTTGTGTGTGGCTGATAGGCATAACGGAGCTAGAGATCCCTGCTCAGCTCATCTCCTGTTGCAGCACTAGGGCACTTGGGAGTCTCACTATGAGGGATTACTGAGGGATGCTGGCACTATGAGTAAAGTGAATGCCAATTTTCTCTCTCCAGGTTGAACTGCAGACTGGAAGATATCCCAAGTAGATAATCAAATCTATTGAGAGGACTTTACAGTGACCCCCAATATTTGGAGATTACATCACTGGACAAGACACAAAGTTTACGGGTTGTATTAGGGAACCTGTGGGAACAGTGGGGACAGAGCTCCACCTGAGAAAATGCATGGGACCTCTTTATCCTATTCAGTGTCTGCCCACTTACAACCACATATGCTACTGCCACACAGCTATGTGGGTACACCTCATGAGCACAATGCCAGCTGCATTACAAGGCTATGAAGTGATCCTTGCAAGTTGCTATAAGTAACTACCCCTCTGCCTGTGGATCCCCTAACTAGTCATGCAATGATCCTCTTTCAGCAGTTTCTGACTGGACTGCCAATGTACCCCAAGTTTGCTTCCATAAGTTAGCACTTTTTGAGGAACACCTTCAGTCCCTGCTGTCAGCCAGACTCTGGCTGGTGCAACTCTGAATTATTATACAATCCCATAGAGCCAAGCTTCAACACATACCCAGCAGCATGGGCCTGTGCTCTTAGTACTACATCAAGTGCAGTTGAACCGAGCAATCACTGAACCATAGACCCAAACAATGGAGTTCATACTAATCATATGTGGCCTGGAGCTAATTTTCTGATGTTTAACAAAGCATAATCATCAGCATGGTTACACACAGTCACTAGGAGCGGTTCACAGGGGTTTGAGGAGAACGTTGACAGGCAGGAATGAAGCAAGAGTTGATTTAGCAGCCTATGCTAAGGTGCCAGTCACAACTCAGGAGGGATATTCAGCTTTCCAATAAGCACTGGTGCAAAGCCTGGAGATGGAAACAAATATGGTAAAAAGCTGCTCTAGTAACATCCTGGGCAACCAAGTGAAAATGTCAGCATTAACACCTTGTCCAGACAGGCTGAAACAAGGCACTAGAGCTACCACCAGACATCACACATGAATAAGCAATAAACACTGACCAAGGACTAAAGACCGTAAAAGGCTCATGGACAGAAGGGAAGGTGGAGAAGACTGACAGCAGGACCACCTCATCCTGATGGGTACTTTGTAGATGTGCTCAAGGGATGCCGAGACCTCTCTGCATCACAGCAACCACATGCCAAGAACTTGTCTGGTCTCTGCACTGTGGAAAGTGTGGCTGAGAGTGAAGTGGGTGCTGAGCTGAGCTGCATGGCCAGGGAACACCACTGGACTCATAGGGGCTGCCTTAGCATCAAGTGCCAGTTTGTAACCTGAATGAAGCCACTTGCCTGAGGGGTGCTTATTTACACCTCTGTCTCCAACATGGCTTAGAGAACATGTATATCCTCAAATGAAGGTCAACAGCCCATCAGCTTTGCCTTTTTAATACTGTCTGTGCTGACTTGACTGAGCAGCTGACAGAGCTTTTCATGGGGATTTCACATCCTAGGGAGAAGCATATATTATTATCCCTTCCTATAACATACACAGATTGCATGTCTACATATATGTGTTGTATTTGCGCATACACACATGCAAACATACCTAATTATACATACACATATTTTTTTCAAAACAAGCTAGTTTACTGACAACACTTGCCTTCTGGTGGAAAAGCTGAGAGAACAAACACATGACAGATGCCTGTCACACTGTACAAAGTGCCAGCAGAGAATGTTCACATACTATGGCAATAAAACCAGTAAACATCTCTGAGCAGTAGTCCCTGGTTGCAGCTTCAGTGTGTGAAGGAATTAGAATTTAAAAATACAAAGCTATCCGGAATAGAAAAGGATAGAATGGGAAGGGATAGGTTAGGACAGGATCGGATAGCCCACAACAGCATGTACTCAGTTAACTAGGTTAGTGAATGTTGGCTCACACAATACACCTCAAAGGAGGCGCTTCCCAAGAGAAAGGATCATATGCCCTTGAAATTAAAATCAGGGAACGTGGGACCTCAGTGTATCTTGTTCACAGCATGGGAAAAAGGCTCACAGACCCTACTGTGGCAGTGTGATGGGCTGAGCCCCACCATTTAGACAACGGTGCCATGAACACTCACAAGACTGGTGCAAAGTCATGAGGTTTTGTTTGGGTTTCATGTGACGTTTCTGAAAGCTGTTTCCTGATCATCTGTCTCCCTGGGGAGGTCTCCTGAAGTCAGTCTGTGTGTGGGCATGTGCACACATTTTTGCATCACCTCTGTCTAGCACCCCACTGGCGGGAGTGTGTGGCAGTCAGTGGTGCCTGAGGATGCTGTGGCCAGCACTTTGTGTTCTGCTCCCACTCATCTTGCTCTCCAATATCTCCCTTCCATGCTCCTTCTTCCAGTGCTGTACAAACCACCCAGCCACTCAGGCAGAAACAGGCAGAGCCTTTTCCTCTGATGGCAATCAGAGGATGAGTCTGCTCTCTAGTGCTGGAGTATCAAGAGTGAGGGGTGTGGATGACAGCCCAAGTGGCAGTCTGGCTCTGGGAGGCTTCTCTGCCTCCCATGTTGAGCTGAACCAGGGCTCCTGATCTGATGGGAGTTTCTCATATGACCAGAAAACAAATAAAAAATCAAAGAAAGAAAGAATGAAACATCACAGGACTGGTGCACATGGGAATCCAGAAGAGTAATCAGGCTGGGGCAGAGCTGGTGAACGTCCAGAACTCCAGGAGTCAAACAGAAAAAGACGACATGATACTCACTTAAAATACTAATTACAAAAAAGAAAAAAAAATCCCATAAGAAAGAATATTTGCATCTTCTGCTTACTGTTTGCAAGCTGTTTGCTTCATTTCTGAACCTTTAGGGCACAATCAGATCATCAGTTTGACACATCGTCTCAGGCTAGGAACATCCCTCTTGAACGCAAACTGAAATTCTTGCCTCACTGATGCTCTCTGGATCCTGAGGCTTTGACCTGCTGTCCCCAAGCACAGTCATGTCCCCTGGCACTACAAGAGCTGGCAGTACAGGTGCAGGATCCTGAGGCCAAATACCCATGGTGCTCCCTGTCAGCCTCTGCTACCTCATAAAACCCTGGAGCTCTGCTTCATGATTGCAGAAAAGCATGCCTGTCTCCCAGCATCTTCCCCACTGCGATCCCCCCAGAGCCTGCCCTTGCATTTCCAACTAATTAAAAGCACCACGTGCCAGCAGGACTGTGATCTGATGCCTGTGTTTTTTACGAGAATAAATTACACAGTGTTCAGATGGACTTCTACATAAAATAGATTGAAATGAATATCCAAACCAAACTCACCAAATTCTCAAGAAAACAGTCTCCATTAAGGAAAAATGGACACTTTATTCATGTCTGTTCAAATGTGATCACAATTACATTTTGTAAAACTATTCCTTTGATTTCACTAGCAACAGATTTTTTTTAAAGCCAAATATTCCCAACAGTGACAGTAACCCAGCACAGCAGAACAAGAAACCTCCAGTTTGTACCTGACCACAAACTTATTTCAGTGGGAACAGATGGATCTTCAGCTTTTGAGAAAAAAATCCAGTTTCTCATTTGGTCCCTCATTATGGATTTAAAAGGCTAACTACAGCCTATTCTGACCATGCTGTCTATTATGGCTCAAAGGAAAAGTTCAAATTCTATTAATTACAAAATAATATTTTTTAGTGGGTTTTCCTTTTTAAAAAAGAAATAAAAAAATCTCATAAAACATGATGGTTTAAATTATTTGAAACTGTGTTTAATAGAATAGGTTTCCATACTGATCTCAGCAAAATATAATCACATCACAGCAGCATCATCTGGTACTTTGCATGTTCTGAGGTAAAGTGATGTAATAGAGGTCATGTAAGGCATACTAAAAGTGATACAATTAGATTTTTGTTCTGCATTGTAGCTTTATGAATGCATTTGTGGCAGTGTGTAGCTACTACATAAAATATCAGGCCAAACATTTAATAAAATTACAAGGATATTTCACTTAAGCACAGCTGTCTTTCAAGTAGAGAAGGTCAGACAGCAGGAGACTCTGGTTTAAAGTACGGCTTCAAAGTTCAAGTGGGTTAATCCAACTCATTATAACGGTAAGCATTATTTAGAATATTCAGATCCAGATCTGTGTTAGGATCAAATGGCCCTTTTTCAAAAACAGTTCTGGTACTTTACTCTGCACTGTTCCTAACTATAATATTTTCATTTCCTTTCTTTGCTTGGTATATTTTAAGTTTCCTCCAAAGTTATGCTCACAAAGACGTTTCTTCTTTGATAATTACTAGTCAGAAATAGACAATTAATGTGCCTCTAACAGTGACTGCAACAAATCATCCTAATTTTTTTGTTGCTTATGAAAATCACTTTGATATACCATTTATTCATTATCCTCCATCTCACATCACAAAGATGTATTTCAGTCTCAGAGTAACCTGTTTGTGGAATTGCAGCCTTAGGTTAAAACTACTAATGTGATGATCATTCTGTTTTGCAAAGTAAAAAAGCACTAACTGTGGTGGGGATAAACCATTTATTTTACTGAAAATGAAATGTTTTTCATTAAAAACAAAGCCTATCAATCATGCAGGCATCTGAGCAGTGGCAGGTGTTAAAAATAGTTACGCTAAAAGGTTTTCAGGATTTAAACAATGAAAATATCACCTCTCTGAGGCATGACTTTGCTTTCACTTGCATGAAAATCTGTGGGGCTAAGAGTGAAATGAAAACCAGTCAGTTGCATCCATTAGGAAATGGAGCATCAAACACACCATGGTCAGCTCGTCTCTAAATGTTTAATACAGTTCTCTTTCACTGCCTCACTCCCTACCTTGCCAGCTTCCAAGACAACACTGTGTCCTCCTCTCTGATGCAGACGGCTCTGAGAAATGGAGCCTCTCATCAGTGTCACTTGTCTCTCATCAAGGTAAAGTGCTAAGCAACCTGGAGGATGACTTCAAGGCCACTCACACCAGTCAGGTATGGTGTGACTGGTATGATAAGAGTATGTGTCAGGTATGATAAGAGAGCACTGGAAAAACCACAGTGAAACTTCCTTGTATGTTTGCTCATGACGGAGCAGCTGAATTTTTTTATTTGTACCACACTAGCTAACTCTGTTGCTTCCTATGTGTTGCTCATAAAGGCAAATCTGAAGAGCACTTTGTATTTTCACAGTGCCTTCCTTGGAAGTGCTTCCCTTGCATCTTTGCCCAGCCTTCTCACAGGTATGAAACATTGGTTTCCACCAGGACAAGAAAGGGGAGAAACAACAGAACCATCCAATTGCTGCCAGCTGAAGGAACTCCCTGAGAGCAGGAGGAAACAGCAAGCTCAGATGATCTGGGTGAACTAAAGGAAACTGCCTTGCTAGCTGACCTGTCAACAAGAGTTTCTTGTTCTTCACCTTGGGTAGGTGGGGCTGCTCACAACGTTCTGCCTGATTTTGCGCCAGTGTCAGGCCTCTCTTCTGTCCTGTCTGATGTGGGCAGAGGAGTGTCTCATCTAGCAGTCATGCAGCAAAAGCACCACAGGAGACTGTGATCTTGCCTCTGATACAGAGCTTTGAAAAACCATTTCTCAATCACTGAGGAGCAGACAACTTTTCAACAGTAGCTGACTGCTTTTCAGCAGTGAGAAAACTCTGCAGCAGCCTGTACACACTATAGTCTTACCTTACAGGGCTGACTAGGTGCTGGAGCATCCACAGAGCAGTCTCTGCATCTGATGAAGTTATGGCATGGAGTGTAAAAAGGGAAAAATGAAAAAGTGACAGCGCCCTGCCTGAAGCTATTGATGGAGCTCTAGCCAAACCTGGGGGTGTACCTGTCTGTTGTCTCCTCACCAAGGTCTTGTACCCCTCCAAATCCATACCATGCTGAATAAATATCCGACTTCCCAGTAAACCCTGGGTTTCTGCTTAATATTTGGTTCTGTATGAATCCTGCAAGGGCCTAAAATGAATACATATGAGTGGGGCCCAAAACCTGTGGCCTCTATCAGCAGCCAGCTAACAGGCACAGCAATGACACTTTAATGGAGAAAATACTGTTGATGATAAGAATAAATTCTCTTTAGCATGCCTGATGCAGAAGTCACCCAGACCAGACCCCACATGACATCAGTAAAACCCCACATTGCTCACCCAGCCCCACTTTAGTGCCAGCTCAGTGTATTGGAGCAGCATTCCTAAGTAACAGCAACTGTTCCCAGACTGCCTGCTCTCTTACACTGCATCTCCTGTTGGGTTTTGGGGCTGCGCCCAAGGAACAAACACAAACAGTAAAGCAGCAGGAAGAGACCTTATCCCAGTCTGTTCCCTAAGGACAGTTAAGCAGAGCTGTCCAGACAAAACCATAGCTGATGTCCCCCCTTGTAGCCATCTCTGCTGCTGTCAGATTTTGATCTGACCTATAAATAATACATGTTCCTCCACTGTTGCCTTCTCTAACTGCATTTCAATGTGTTTGCAATGGGAAAAGTTTTAATATTGCAATTTGCAATGGGAAAAGTTTTAATATTGCAGTTTGGAAACTGCTACCATAATAGCCAGTCTCTAGCTCTAGGGCAAGTGCTATGTCCTCTGCTGCAGAGGATCTCATCTTGGGATGTGAAGATCATGGCCTGCCAGAGAGCACTGGTGTGGGCTCAGATGAGCAAGCTTCTTCTTGGCCTCTACACTGAATCTACTCCTCTCTGTCACAAACTTCTCAAATAATAGCTGATTTTGCCAAAGAAATCTTACATGCTTGGGATAGGAGCAGAGGTAGTCCAGATGTTTGTTATATAGCTTGTTAGTTAGAGCTTGTAGCTGAATTCAAACAGCTTGCCTCTAAAATCATGGCCACCTGAGTTTTGGCATACTGCTCTAACACTGCTTGGCCCCAACCAGGAAAACAACTACTTTGATTTCAGTGTTTGCTTCTTTTGAAGACTATTCCTGTTCAATAATGATTAAAGCATGAGTACAAGTCCCACTGACTTCAAAGTAGTTTACCTGCAGGTTTCAGTTTGAGCACTGTACCAATACACACAGCCTAAATATCTGCTAAGTCATAGACTATGGCATTACTCCTTAAAAAGAATGTCGATATTTGAAATGCTTCAAATAATTTTCTCCCCTTGATCTTAAAACCAGACATACTGAAATGTATATTTTGCATCTGATGTCCATCCCTCATCATCTGCAGTTGTGGAGGATGGGATTTGATGACCCAAATGGCTTCTCTTAGACTCTGTAACTAAATATTTAAGGACTACTTTATGCAGTCCTAATCAGCAACAGTATAATTTACAAAGACATTACAACCTATCAGTCTGAGGATCCTTTCATAGAGTACAAATAACGCCTCCCCCGTCAATTCGTCAGTAGTCACCACACAGCTGAATTCTTCAGCCTTTCCAGAAGGGTTTTGCAGCTTGCCATCTGCAGACCCTGAACATGAGGGTTTCTAAAATACACTGAAGAGGCTTGTGAAAGGTGACCAAGAAAAGCATGTTTAGGTATGTTATCTAGCAACCCACACCTGCAAAACGTCTAAAAGAATCTGTATTTCCACTGGCAAATTTTGGGGGATCCTGAATTGAGAGACAGCAAAGACGTAAAACTTTAAACAAAGGGTAACTCTTACAATGAAGAAAAATGAAACAAAACAAATAAAAACCCCAAAACTAAAACATATTCTCATATATTTCAGTCCTCTCCTCCTTCAGTCCCAGAATACCTTTCATAGGAGCATATTTATAGAACCATAGAATCACAGAATGGTTTGGGTTGGAAGGGACCTTACAGCTCATCTAGTTCCAACCTTCCTGCCATGGACATGGATACATTCCTTTAGAGCAAGTTGCTCAAAGCCGCATCCAAACTGATCTTGAATGCTTCCAGGAATGGGACATCTGTAATTTCTAGAGGAAACCTGTTCCAGTGTCTCACAATGAAGAATTTTTATGCATATTCAGTGCTTATACTTGAGACTGTGGAGAAATCAGCTACATGCATCTGGATTTAGCCAGATGTTCTTTTTCTGTTTCTAGAATTTTGGCCAGAAATGGACAAACTTGAATGCATAAGATTTCTACATGCCAAGATAACCTAGGCATGCCCATACAAACAAACTTCACTACACTTGTGCTGGCGCAGGGACACAGGCACACTAGGTCAGCCACCACCTAGATGCACCGGCTGTTCTGGATACACACAGAGCAAACGATGCAGTGTGGCACCTGCTCAGTGTGGCTGACACCTCTCCAATACACTGGATTTACTGTGCATGGACAGTCTTTGACTACAGCACATACGCCATGCCGTATGTGTGTTGTGCAGGAAAAACTGACAGGAATATCAGAGTTCCGGCTCATAATACTGAATGTGCCAAATCAATACTGTAGGAAAGGAAATGCATTTAGTTGGAAATCTAATTTAATACTGGTTTTGCCCTACAATATCCCTGTTTATCCCAGGTACTTTCCATATGAGTTGGATAATGTTGCAGCTAAATGAAGTAACTCAACATTAAACAGCCCTTAGCATGAGTATGAAAAATTTTCAACAGAGTTGTAATACACTTATACCGTAGTGTATTAGAGCTTAACAAATACGCCAAAGGCACTTCAACTCAGATGTTATAAGACAAAAAAACACCTTTTCCTCCTATTAGGAGCAAAAAGGACACGCTGAGAGTTCTCATTTAAATCTACATGCTTACCACTAAAGATTACCTACTAAAGATGGCCATTTGATCAAGAGATTATACATCATATACTGGATCTTAGGATACTTCAGTCCTTACATACATGTTGAATATGGCCATACAGCAGCAAGCAGTTATAAAATGTATTTGCTGGGAACTGTGTATAAGTCAAACCAAGTGTTTGGCTACCACTGCACTGTCATTCTTCTGAAGCTGCTGACTGAACTTTCAGTTTATAATAATATAGTTTATGTTTGTTCTGTTTGCAGTTGCTATTTAAGCTAATTGTATCATTCCCCCAGCAGTTCTGTAGCATGAGAGAAACAAAGAATGGGTATTCTAACCTTACAAACTCTATGACTGCTCTTTGTGTGAAATAAGCTATCCCATGACCACTGGTGTCTAGAACACCTATGAACACTGGATTAATCTTAAATGCACTGTATTTATAGAAGCTACTCTCATTCCAGCCTCCAGTCCATTAAAAAATGTAGAAGACTGCAATTGCCAGCACCCCCTCTGCCATCTCTGATTACTGCCCTGAACAGCAAAGGTCAGCACATTACACACGATAAGCCTGGGAGGTTAGGACATTGCCTGTAGGCTGGAACGAAAGAAGGTTTCAAGCCAATCTGAAAGAGATGAGGTAGCATCAGGTGACCTCAGAGCACTTTGCAGAGAAAGCAATCCCATCAAATTAGAACACAAAAGAGGTGTCAGGGGCCTGGGAAAACAGATCTGTGCTCCAGCGAGGTGTTCGGCCTGCCCTTAGGAGCAGGACTTGATCTCACAACCCTAATCACCCCTGCTGCATAAGATGTATGGAAGACCTGACCTCTCTGGTGTAAGAGCAACGAACATGTTGGAGCACAGCCACTACTCCCAACCCAGCCTGCATGGGGATCACTTAAACAGGGGAAGTTTAGATTGGATATGAGGAAGAAATTCTTTACTGTGAGGGTGGTGAGGCACTGGAATGGG
>JAOEHY010025040.1:0-16506 GCA_025447955.1 Psilopsiagon aurifrons | reverse complement strand
CAAAATGTACTAAGCAGTAACTAAAACATTGGTGTTATCAACACTGCTCACAAGCTGAAAGTCCAAAGGAAAAAAAACCAACACAGCTCCACACCGGCTACCAAGAAGGAGAAAAACGACTGCTACTGCCGAACCCAGGACACATTGTAAGCTAACATGTCCAATGATACTCACACTGCATTATTAAAGCAACAGGAAAAAACATTATACAGGTGGATCTTTCTTTTTTAAAGTTACTGGATTGACTTTCATTAATAATTCTTATAATTTATTATCTGTTTCAACTGCATGATAAGGGAAATATTGATTTGCTTCATATTCTAATTTGGAATTTTTTTAATCTGTATTAGAATGTACATAACTACACAGAGAATATGTAATTTTTAAGTAAGAGCAAGAAAAACAAATTTGTAATAATATTAGTGTAATTTTTTCCTTTTATTTGACATGGATACCATTTTTGGCTATGTGATAAAGCATAATTATGTTAAAATACCTTACAGCTGGCAATAGGGAAGGGTAAATTGTCATTTGCTAGTTTACCAATATGTTTTCTTCTTCTGTGAAAAAAGGATGGGCATTCAAAATATTCCCCAAGCCAATTAGAACTTTTTGTTCATCATCACCAGTGCTTGCCATATGCTTTGTCATATTTCTTGTCCAATCTTTAGGTGCAATATTACTGAACAGATGGGCATCAAATGATATCATTGTATTCTGATTGGTTAGCAGTTCAGAGGCTGCCGTAGCGTCTTCTGGCAGTGATACTCTCAAATGCTGAAAAGTCCCTGCAAAGGCGTGTACAATTTGATAACATCTGCTACATTAAAGTTATCAGGTCAAAGACCATTTCAGATCAAAGGCAATAAAAAGTGACAAAAAAAAAAAAAAAAGATAGAACAGAGAGACATGAGCCTGACAGTAACAATAACAATTGCAAATTATAAAACATGACAAATTAACAAATTTTGTAATTGTCTATTGTAAATTTAGCTATTTTAACAGCAGCTAAAACTCTTAAGCCACTAGTTGATGAGCCATTAAGAAACTACATTTACATCTTTAGAGAGAGTCAACCTTGGTTTTATAAACAGGATAAGACTGGAGGAGCAACAAGCATTGTGAGTGTTTGAGACTATGCAAAACACAATAAAGAGTGCTTAGGGGAAGGGTCAAAGCTGGGGAAGAGTAGGGAAAGGGAGAGAAAGAGGAGATGGGTAATAGAAAGAAGGAAGGCCTGTCCCATTGCTGTAAGAACTCTGCTGGTCTGTACACTTACCTGACTGAGCCCTGAACCTGATCACTACTGCCTGTTACTTTTCTATTTAATAGCTTCTTAACTATCTTTCTGTCTAATTTCACTTTCACAAATTTCACCATGTATGTATGTTGCAAGGTCTTGGTGTCAGCAGCTAGAGGAGCCAAGGTAAAGTGAGAACAAGGTACAACAAGTGGAGTAGGACCTTGGGCCAGGGGAACTTGTGGGTCAGTCGTGTCTGCCACAGGATGTCCTTGGGTGCAAAAGAAGTCTGGGTGTCTGCAATTACAGAAGATGTCATTCTTCCCAGGGCTTGTAGGTGTGATGCGTCAGTGACTCTCAGGGCCAGTAGTCAGAGGGAACTCACCATGCTTATATTTTCTGCTTATATATTATATTCATAAAGATTTACTGCTGATCAGCTGCTGACTGAAAAAAGATTTCTTTCTACAGTTCTGTCTAGAATCTAATTCTGAATGGTGCCAACTGGTTTTCAAGCTTAGTTCAATGAAAAAAATGAAATCCAGCTCTGTGACCTCCACATTTTGAAGCACAGTGTCTAAGCAGCTAATAACATGGTGGGTGTTTGGTTTAAGTTGTTTTGTTGTTGTTGTTGTTGGGTTTTGGGGTTTTGGGTTTATTAGTTATAAGTAAATAAAACCTGAAGTTCACATCTAAAATATATCTTAACTAAATTGTCTTTAAAAACTTCTCTAAAATTTGATACTAAAATATCAGAGAATTTTCAAAATATACATTTTATTTTAAATTCAGTCTTGTTGCTTATTGTCCATATTATCATTCCCTCCTAAGGAATATGACTTCAGGATTTGCTTTACATAAAATATTTAATTCAAAATTATGATATTGCTGACAATTGGGACAACCATCCTCTATCAGGACTATTTTGAAATAACAGAAGTGGCAATCGTACTGCAGAAGAAGATGTAGCAAGTTCCCTTGGAGGCAAGAGTTTCAGGAAAACATAGTGGCTGAGAACCAATTTTTTTTCATAGTGGAGTTGCTATCAGCAGTCTTAATCTTTTTGTAAAAGTGCAAAGGACAGAAGAGGCAGCTAAGACACACTGCAACTGTTGCAATAGTTACCTCAAGAGGGGTAGAGAGAAGTACAGAAATTGTTCCAGGCTGTGTGGGATCGCCCAATTGTCATGTCAAAGTTTCCAGAGTGTAGTATCTGGACAAAACTCTACCTTGATATGTCAGTGGACCCAGATAGATCTCTGGAGGGCAGATGTCATTGCAGATGTTGAGCTCTGGGAGCTGAGTGGCCTCACATGGGGATAGATGCTGAACTGCCGTATGAATTAGCTGGAGGAGAAGGTAAGCAGATCATCTACCAACAGGGAAGACAAATGAAAGATTGATAGAGTCTTCACAGAGCACCTTCAAGGACAGGAGCCTCCGTGCATTCCTCTATCATCACTTGAATGGTTTTAGTGTGCAGAATAGGAAAAAAAAAAAAACCAGCCTTCAAGAGGCAATTTTTTTTATTTTATTTTTTTTTTAAGGACTATGTGATTGATTTATTTATCTCCCTTCAATGTATGTAATATTCTTCTGTCAGGTGGTAGAAATAAAATTATTTCACTATCCAAACAAAACCAAAAATTCTCATCCCTGAGCACCTGGAAGATAAATGCAAAGATTTCCAGAGTTTTAGAAACTTTCAAAACACTTATCTGCCTTTCCAAGTGTAAAATTGTTAACATTTTTATATTCATGCAATAATCAATATCATGTTGTAGTACATATGAAGAGCACTCTTTAAGATATCTAGTTAGCAATTGCTTGGAAAAAAAAAAAAATGTTTAAATTTGTTAGATCCTTTCCCTAAAAAGAGATATCGACATTTAGTCAAAATATATTTGCCCTGGAAATAAAATATTGATTCTGAGCATATATACAGAGGAAGCATTCAAAACAAATAAGTTCTCATCACTGGAACCTTATTAGGATGTTAAACAAAGAGCAGCAGGGAGAGATGTCTCTAGGGCAGGTGGACATTCAGTGCACTCAAACCTACCTCCCCATCTTTATTTCATTTCTTCATTATAACTGTCACTATTGTCATTGCCCTCTTTTTAAAATACCTGCACTCTCTCTCTGCCTATCAAGACCTCTGTTCAAAGATAGTTCAGAGCTGGGTGGAAATGTCCTCTGTGAAGACAGAAAAAATGAGTCTCTTTCAAGTTGCACTGAAGGTAGAAGCAGAACTTCCCATACTTGCAGGTCATTGTCAGAACATCTGTCACCTCCATCTCAGAGGGCAGCTGGGAAGCATAGCCAACTGTGGAGGCAAAAGAATGGAGATGGAAAGTAGTTGGGATAATTAGAACTGAATGAATGTTCCAATTAAGCTCTTGCCATTTCAAGTCTTCCTTTTTTTCATTTTTTTTTTTCATCTTCTGCACAGGTACTCTTATTTGTCAATTCATATGCTTCTAAGGATGTATATTGTAGTGTAATGCAATTTTATGAGCATTTGGAGGCAATGAAGAAAAAAGTAGTCCAATTAATTGAAACACACAGAACATTTTTTAGCATATTCATGGATATGTATATATTTATTTGTAACACTCAGCTGACATCTGTTTCATTTTAACAAAACACTTTGCTGGCAATATCTGCTTGAAAACACAGCACTGATTAAGTCTTATCTTCTTAAAAATAATAGTCTGCATAGAGAGCCTGGAATACATTTTGTATTATTAGCTTCTCCTTCAGTTTTATCTTGAAAAAATAATGATATGCTTGGTGCTTTCATGACCCCAGTTTTGCTTCTTGTGCTCTTAACTCTTCAAAATACCTTGCGTAACAGTCAACAATGATCGGATAAACATCCTTATCAAATAATTTTTAAGAAAGTGCTTGCTTTAGTCCTTGAAAGTGGGAGGATTAATTAAAATATTTATGCTTTGGACTATTGTACAAGATGTTAGCATTTAAAATCTCCATCTATTGTTTGGAGAGTAATCTTTAGCAATTCATTCACTGATGTTTTAGGAAATATTGAGATGCCTAGAATCAAGATTGAGGAAATGGATATTTACTCTAAACTGCCGTCACTGACACTGAAGGGCTTTCTTATCACGTTGACACATTTATTCCCTCATTGAGTGACATGTTCAGAGGGTAAGGTGCGATTTCTGGTATGACTGCATAATAAAAATATAGAAAAAGTGCTGGTTGGAAAATGATTGTTCTTTCCTGAGTGCTAGTACGAGAGATAAATTTACAAAATATTATTTATCTGTTGTGTAGCAAAAATTAGTTTTCTTAATTCCAATCTACAGTTACAGGGGATGGAACTTCCAAATTTTTATCCTTTCAAGAATAAAACCAAAAGTGGTTGGAATGAAGAGGAAAATCGCAAGAACATAACTCCTGCAGATTGACATGAGACCAGTACCTAAACTTTATTATAAACCTCTACCGCTAACACCAATAATAATAATGGAAATGGGAATAACAAGGGAGACTACAATTGAACATCACACACCAACTGATACCCAACCCGACCCGAGCAGAGATTTGGGCCTTCTAAGTAACTCCCTCCAAGTTTATACAGCAGGCATGACACACTGTGGTATGGAATGCTCCTTTGGCTAGTTTGGGTCAGGTGCCTTGCCCTTGCTCCCTCCTGACTTCAGGTGCCCCTCCTTGCTGGCAGAGCATGAGACTGGAAAAATCCTTGATCAAAGTGAGAACTACTTAGCAACTAAAACATTGGTGTGCTATCATCACTGCTCTCAGGTTAAAGTTGAAAATGCAGCACTGCACCAGCTACTAAGGAGAAAATTAACTTCTACAACTGAACTCAGGACAACAATGTAGCTAAAAAAGAAAAAAAAAAACCAAAACTAAAAAAAAGTCCCTTCCAAACGCCAAAAAACCTCCCTCAAAAACCAAAAAAAAACCCCAAAGTATCCTCTATCAGGGATATAAACATGCCATTGACTTTTTCAGAAAACTGTACATGAAACAGAAATTTACCCATTTATTTCCAAAACAAGTGGAAGGTTTTCTTGTTTCCATTGCTTAGTGTTTTCTTCTAATATGGAGACTGACCTATGAAGGACTACCTTTAACTCAAGAAATAACCACATAGCACTGAGATATTTTCAAATCAGGTTTGTCATGATTTAGGCCCAGCTGGCAACCCACAACCATGCAGCAGCTCACTCACTCCTCCACTTCCTCCCTCCACTCCTGGAGGGATGGGGAGAAGAACTGAAAGAATGTAACTCACACAGGTTGTGATAAGAACAGTCCAGTAACAAAGGTATAACACAAACCACTGCTGCTACCACCAATAGTAATAATGATAAGGGAAATAACAAGGGAATAGAATACAACTGCTCACCATCTTCTGACAGATACCCAGCCTGACTCAAGCATGGATCTAGCCCTTCTGGGGCCCCCAATTTAAAAAGTGGGCACGACGTGCTGTGGTATGGAATACCTCTTTGGTTAGTTTGGGTCAGGCATCTTGTCTCTTCTTCCTCACAACTTCCCCTCCTCCCTGGCAGAGAAAGAGACACTGAAATTCCTTGGTCAAAGTAAACATTACTGAGCAACAACTAAAAACATCGGTGTTATCAGCACTGTTCCTAGGCTGAAAGTAAAAAAAAAATAGCACTGCAGCAGCTACAAAGGAGAAAAATGACTGCTACTGCTGAACCTAGGAGAGTATCCACACCTTAGTCCATAACTTTCATGTCATGCTCAGATCCCACATTTTTCAGTACACCATCACTCTAGTCTTATATATAATATATATATATACATATATATATATATACACACACATCCACATACATACAAAGAGAGAGAAAACATTCCTTAGTGAGTGGACCAATCCCTAAAAAGCTGCTGAGTTTATCCAGTCCATGATGTCAGGCTCCTTCTCTTGTAACAGTCTTTCAGAGCCAGAGAGACACTGTGCAGTGTTTGATCATTGCCTGCTGAAGACACCATGGAACTCATCTGCTCACTGTTGAGCTCATCTGCTTTCGTCAAAGTTCATTCTTTGTTGGGATGATGGTAGGAGGGAAGTCAGAGCCAATCACTAGTAACTTGAAGATATCTAGTTGGTTGGCTATAAAAGTGTTACATAGCAGGCAACAGCATACAATTGTGTTCACTGGCTGTTTTCCCTTAAAATCAAATCCCCTTGAGGCACATACAAGACTTCCCCATCTTCCTGCATTACACACCAAGTGTATCTGGGTCTCTGAACAAAAGCAATCCCACGAGTGCGTTTGCCTTTACCTGAAGCAAGAATAACCCAAACTGTCTTCCCCATCAAATTCTTTATGTGCACCACAGGAACTTTGTCCCCTTCTGTAGTGTGCAGTAGTTCTGACTGTGTTAGGCCAGCCTTGTTGGCAGATGCTCTGGTGCTGACCAACCAGGTGGCTTTTGGTAAATGTGTATCCCAATGTTTGAAAATCCCACCACCCATTGCTCTCAGAGCAGTTTTTAACAGCTCATTGTACCGTCCGATTTTCCCAGAGGCTAGTTCATGGTAGGGGATGTGATATACCCACTCAATGCCATGCTCTTTGGTCCAAGTGTCTATAAGGCTGTTCCAGAAAAGAGTCCCATTGTCTGACTCAATTCTCTGCCAAGCCTCCCCATATTTGTACTTCAGCCATCATCCTCCATACCAAAGAGGTTTTAACCGTTTAGCTTGCTTAATTGCTGCACGTTTCACCCTCGTGACAAACCTGGGCAATAGTGTCCCTTGTTAAGTCCACCCTTCAATTCCGAGTCCATCTGTATGTTGCATCTCTGCCCTGATGGCCTGAAGTGTTATGGGCCCACCGGGCCAAAAATAAGTCACCCTTATGTTGCCAATCTAATTCCATCTGAGCCACCTCAATTTTAGCAGCTTTATCCACTTGTTGCTTGTTCTGGTGCTCCTCAGTGGACCAACTCTTGGGTCCATGAGCATCTACATAGCATACCTTCACCACCAGGTTCTGCACTCAGGCAGCAATATCTTGCCACAGTGCAGCAATCCCAGGCTGGTTTCCCTCTGCGCTGCCAGTTGCTCTGCTTCCATTGCTGCAACCACCTCAACAGTTCATTTGCCACCATCCATGAGACAGTATAAAGACAAAGTACTGGCCACTTTTATTGTTCAACAATGTCCAAGGCCAGCTGGATGGCTTTCACATCAGCAAAGTGACTCTATTCACCCTCTCCTTCAGCAGTTTCTGCAACTTGCTGTTGAGGACTCCATACAGCTGCCTTCCATCTCTGGTGCTCTCCCACAATACGGCAGGACCCATCAGTAAACAAGGCATGCTGCTTTTTGCTTTCTGGCAGTTTAATATATGGTGGGGCCTCTTCAGCATGCATCACCTCCTCCTCTGCTGACATTCCAAAGTCTTTGACTTCTGGCCAGTCCGTAATAACTTCTACAATTCCTGGATGGCTGGGATTTCCTATTGGAGTTTATTGTGTAATTAGTGCAGCCCACTTATTCCGTGTAGCATGGGTTGCATGACATGTAGAGGAGACCCTGTGTTTGAACATCCAGCCCTGCACGGGCAACCGGGGTGCCAGGAGGAGCTGTGCTTCAGTGCCAATCACTCCCAAAGCAGCTCGAATCTGTTCATAGGCTGCCAGTATCTCTTTTTCAGTTGGGGAGCAGCTGGCCTCAGATCCTCTGTATCCCTGACACCCAAAGCCGAGGGTTTGACCTCAAGTCTCACCTGGAGCTTTCTGCCAGAGGTTCCAGGTAGGACCATTTTCCCCAGCTGTCGTGTGGAGTACATTTTTTACATATGGCCCCATCCAGACTGGTCCAAGGGCTACTGCATGAACTGTCTCTCGTTTGATTTGCTCAAAGGCTTGTTGCTACTCAGATCCCCATTTAAATTCATTCTTCTTCTGGGTCACATGATAGAGAGGGCTTACAATCTAAGTGTAATTCAGGATGTGCATTCTCCAGAACTCCACAGCACCTTAGAAAGCTGTGTTTCTTTCTTATTAGTTGGTGGAGACATTGCTGCTATCTTGTTGACCACATCTGTGGGGATCTGGCAACATCCATCTTGCCATTTTATTCCCAAAAATTGAATCTCCTGTGCAGGTCCCTTGACCTTACTCCATTTTATGGCAAAACCGGCTTTCAGTGGGATTTGGATTGTTTTCCTCCCTTTCTCAAACATTACTGCTGTATCACCCCACACAATAATGTCGTCAATGTATTGCAGGTGTTCTGGAGCTTCCCCTGTTCCAGTGCAGTCTGGATTAGTCCATGGCAGATGGTAGGGCTGTGTTTCTTCCCTTGGGGCAGTCTGTTCCAAGTGTACTAGATGCTCCTCCAAGTAAAGCAAACTGTGGCCTGCACTCTGCTGTCAAAGGAATTGAGAAAAATGCATTGCAAATATCAGTCATAGCATACCATTTGGCTGCCTTTGACTCCAGTTCATACTGAAGTTCTAGCATGTCCAGTACAGCGGCACTCAATGGTGGTGTGACTTCGTTCAGGCCATGATATTCTACTGTTAGTCTCCACTCTCCGTTAGACTTTTGCACTGGCCATATGCGGTAATTAAAGGGTGAGCGAGTCCTGCTGATCACTCCTTGGCTCTCCAGTCTATGGATCAGCTTATGGAGGTGAATCAGGGACTCTTGGTTGGTGTGTTATTGGGGCTGGTGCATGGCTGTGGTTGTGACTGGCACTTGTTCTTCAATCTTCAGCAACCCCACAACAGAAGGATCCTCTGAGAGACCAGGCAAGGTGGACAGCTGCTCAACTTCCTCTTTCTCCAAAGCAGCAATACCAAAAGCCCATTGGTGCCCTTTTGGGTCTTTGAAGTACCCTCTCCTGAGGCAGTCTATGCCAAGGATTCATGGAGCCTCTGGACTAGACACAATGGGGTGATTTTGCCAATTCCTCCCAGTCAGGTTGATTTCAGCCTCCAGTGCAGTCAACTCTTGGGATCCTCCTGTTACTCCAGAAATAGAAATTAGTTCCACCCCTTGCCAGCTTGATGGCATCAGGGTACACTATGTGCTGGTATCTCCTAGAGTCTTATACTTCTGTGGGACTGATGTGCCATGCCATCTGATCCACACAGTCCAGTAAATCTGATTGCCCCCTAACTCCACCTGGCTGGAGGGAGGGCCCCTCTAATAGCCATCACATTAGTCAGTTATGTTTTGATGACAGGGATTAGTCTTCATCACAGGAGCTGGAGCAAAATCAGCTAATGCACTCCATCTGGGAGCCTGCTCACCAGACCATGAAACTGCAGTTTTCATGGGATAGACATAGAATCATAGAATCGTAAAATAGTTAAGGCTGAAAAGGACCTTAAGATCATCAGGTTCTAACCTCCTGCCATGGCCAGAGACACCTCACACTAAACCATGCCACCCAAGGCTATGTCAAACCCAGCCTTGAACTCCACCAGGGATGAAGGATTCACAACTTCCCTGGGCAACCAAATTCCAGGTCCTCAACACCCTTACAGTAAAGAATTTCTTCCTCATATCCAATCTAAACTTCTTCTGTTTAAGTTTGAACCCATTGCCCCTTGTTCTATCACTCAGACCCTAAAGAAGAGTACGTCCCAAGCATCTTTAAAGCCCCCCAACAGATGGTGGAAGGCTCCTATGAGGTCTCCGCACAACCTTCTCTTCTCCAGGCTGAACAGCCCCAACTTACTCTGCCTATCTTCACACAGGAGGTGCTTCAGTCCCACAGTCCCATGATAAACCTCATGGCCCTCCTCTGGACTTGTTCCAAAACTTCCATGTCCTTTTATGGTGAGGACAACTGCGGGGGATATGGAACAATGCAACACTGAACAATGTGATCAAACGCTGAACAGTTTATTGCAAAAAAGGACAGACCTATATACCCTAACAGCACAGGCTAATTAGCATTTGATTGGCTTACACAAGAAGACGCCCCTTAGCAACAGCCCTTCTTTGTTTTACAAATAACCAACAAATGTTCTCACCAGCTCCTTAAGTCGCATATTCCCTGCAGGTGTTGTTCAGTCACCGACCTCCTTCTTTTCCCAGCTGCGATGTCTCAACTCTTGCCTTGTTACCTTGGGCCCTCATGTCCTGTTTATTCACTCTATTACTTCAAAGGCTGGATTGCTCACATGCCCCTTAACTGAAAGAAATGCCTCCACAGAGAGCAGAACTGCTCACAATAATCCAAGTGAGGTCTTAAAAGAGCTGAGTAGAGGGGCAGGATCACCTCCCTGGACCTGCTGGTCACACTCCTTTTGATGCAGCCCAGGATATGGTCGGCTTTCTGGACTGCGAGTGCACACTGCTGGATCGTGTTCATTTTCTCATCAGACAACATTCGCAAGTCCTTATCCGCAGGGCTGCTGTCAATCTCTTCTCTGTCCAACATGTAGATCTGCCTGGGGTTGCTCTGACTCAGGTGTAGGTCCTTGCACTTGGCATTATTATCTTTATGAGGTTGGCATGAGACCACCCCATAAGCGTGTCAAGGTCCCTCTGGATGGCATTCCTTCCCACCAGCGTATCAACCAAACCACCCAGCTTGGTGTCATCAGCAAACGTGTTGAGGGCACACTCAATCCCACTGTCCATGTCACATACAAAGATGTTGAACAAGACCAGTGCCAACATCGACCCCTGAGGGACACCACTTGTTACTGGTCTCCAGCTGCACACTGAGCCATTGAGTGCAACTCTTTGCGTGCAGCCATCCAGCCAGTTTTTTATCCACCAAGTGGTCCACCCATCACATTGATGCCTCTCCAGCTTAGTGACAAGGATGTCATGTGAGACAGTGTCAAACGCTTTGCACAAGTCCAGTAGATGACATCAACTGCACTACCCCTGTCCACCTGCTCCGTAGCCCCCTCACAGAAGGCCACCAAATTGGTCAGGCAGGATTTCCCCTTAGTGAAGCCAGGCTGGCTGTCAACAACCACCTTGCTGTTTTTCATGTGCCTCAGCATGCCTTCCAGGAGAATCCACTCCAAGATTTTGCCAGGCACAGAGGTGAGGCTGACTGGTCTGTAGTTCCCTGGCTCATCCATTTTCCCCCTCTTGAAAATGGGGGTTATATTCCCCTTTTTCCAGTCATTGGGGACTTCAGCTGACTGCCATGATTTTTCAAATATGATGGACAGTATCTTACAACTTTATTTGCCAGCTCCTTCAGGACCTGCAAATGGATTTCACCAGGTTCCATGTACTTGTGTACATTCAGCTTCCTCAGATGATCTCGAACCAGATCCTCTCCTACAGTGCGCCTAGGGTCTTCATTCTCCCAGTCCGTGCATCTGCCTTCCAAGTCTTGGGTGGCGTAGTCAGAGCATTTGCTGGTCAAGACTGAGGCAAAGAAGACATTATGAACCTCAGCCTTCCAGGGTAGCCATTTCTCCCAATAGCTTCTGGAGGGGGCCCACGTTGTCCCTAGTCTGTCTTTTATCTGCAGTGTACCTATAGAATCCCTTCCTGTTATCCTTAACATCCCTAGCCAAGTTTAATTCTACGTTGGCCTTAGCTTTCCTAACCTGGTTCCTAGCTTCCTGGACAACATCCCTGTATTCTTTCCAGGCTTCCTGTCCTTGCTTCCACCTTTTATAAGCCTCTTTTTTTCATTCAAATTTTCCTCATCAGCTCCTTGTCCATGCAAGGAGGCCTCCTGGCCCTCCTGCAGCCATTCTTTCTAGAAAGGATGTATCGCTCCTGAGCTTGCAGCAGGTGATCCTTGAATATCAACCAACAGTCTTGGGCACCCCTGCCCTCTAGGGCTATATCCCATGGAATCTTACTGAGCATGATCCTGAAGAGGCCAAAGTCTGCTCTCTTGAAGACCAGGGCAATGAGCTTGCTGCATGCTCTTCTCACTGTCCTGAGGATCTCGAATTCCACCATCTCGTGGTTACTGCAACCAAAGCTGCCCTGGAGTGGAACATTTCCAACCAGCCCTTCCCTGTTGGTGAGGACAAGGCCAAGCATGGCACCTCTATGTCAGCTCCTCTTTACTTGCAGAAGAAGTTGTCTTCCACCCAATCGAGGAACTTCCTGGATTGCTTGTGCTGGGCCATACTCTCCCTCCAACAGATATCAGGGTGGTTGAAGTCCCCCATGAGAACAATGGCCTGCAAGCATGAGGCTGTTAACTATCTGTCTATAGAGCACTTCATCCACAGATTCCTCTTGGTCAGGTGGTCTGTAACAGATCCCCACAGTAATGTCTCCCATCACTTTTCTCCTTTTAACCCTGACCCACAAAGTCTCTATCGACTGCTTACCTGTCCCCAGACAGAGTTCCATCCTCTCCAGCCTATCCCTAACATAAATAGCAACTCTCCCTCCCTGCCTACCAGGCCTGTCTTTCCTAAAGAGCCTGTAACCTTCCATTCCCGCACTCCAGTCATAGGATCCATCCCACCATGTTTCTATGTTGCCTATTATATCATACCCCCTTAGACGTGTACATACCTCTAATTCCTCTTGGTTTTTTCCCCATGCTATGGGTGCTTGCATAGAGGCATCGGAGCCGAGCTCCAATTGAAACTGGCCCATTGGCTGAAGCAGGTAGAGTATCTCTACGATGCTCTGAATGTTTATAGGTGCTGGCAAGTGACTGCGTGTGTTGGGATTGAACAATGTCCCCCTCCCCCAACACACATCTAATTTAAAGCATCCTTGACCAGTCTGGCAAGCCTCCTGCCAAATCCACTCTTCCCTTTCTTTTTCAGACCAGCTCCACCAGCCCCCAGTAGACCTGGCCTACTAAATTGAGTCGTGTGTTCCCTGGGTATGGCACCACCCTTCTAACCATTTATTAACCTGGCTAATCCTCCTCACCTTTTTAAGGTCCTCCCCTGTGTCCTGGAGAATTGAGGAAAAGATAATCTGAGGTCCAGAGTCCCTAACCACCTCTCCTAGAGTCCTAGAGCTCTGCAGTCCTTCTGTATGTTCTCCAGGCTACTGCTTTCTTTACGAGGAGCGCCCACATGGACCAGTAGAAGTGAGCAGTTGTCAGTGGGACCAACTAGTGCAGGCAGCTTCTCTGCAACATCCCTGATCTGTGCCCCTGGAAGGCAACTCACATCCCTTGAGACTGGGTCAGGCCAACAGATGGGTGCTTCTGTTCCTTTCAGAGTAGAACCCAGGGCAGCCAGAGCAGAGCTCGCAGACTGAGCCCTTGTCATGCGGTGAGTGCTCACTATCCCCTTCGCTCCCTAGGGCAGGTTTTTAACCAGTCAGGGCTGGTGCCACTCCTCCTGGTGTTGCCTCCTGTGCATCAGCTCCTTGTTTAAGCTGAGCTGCTGGCTCCTGGAAAAGTCCTGTTGAGAACTTGCGGCTCTCTCGGTGGCTCTTGCAGCTCGGAGTTGTAGCTCCTGGACACAGAGCTTCCTCACAATCAGGTGTTGAAGGCATCCTCTCTTGAGCTACTCACCTCAGTATTGATTCAAAGATCAAGAGCAACAAATTTGAGAGCCAACAAATCAGCATCCTGACAAGTGGCTATTAATCCGACACAATGAATGCTTATTACAAGTACGATTAGACACAATCTGTTCAGATCTGTCATTATCTCAACCCTTCCTGCCCCATGTTGGGCATCACAAAGAACTGTTTTGGTTTAAGCCCAGCCAGCAACTCACAGCCGCACAGCCACTCACTCACTCCCTCCCTCCCCTTCCTCCCCCCACTCCGGGAGGGATGGGAAGGAGTATTGAAAGACAGGTGGAGACAAGATCAGTCTGGAAACTAAGGTATAACACAAACGACTGTTGCTACCACCAATAATAATAATGATAAGGGAAATATCAAGAGAAGAGAATAAAATCACTCACCACGTGCTTCCAGATACCCAGCCCTACCCAAGCACTTATCTAGCCCTTCTGAGTAACTGCCCCCAGTTTATATAGTGGGCATTATGTGCTGTGGTATGGAGTATCTCTTTGGCTAGTTTGGGTCAGGTGTCCTGTCTCTGCTTCCTCCCGGCTTCCCCTTGTCCCTGGCAGAGCGTGAGACTCAGAAAGTCCTTGATCAGAGTAAACATACCTGAGCAGCAACTGAAAACATTGGTGTTATCAGCATTGTTCCCAGGCTGAAAGTCAAAACCACAGCACTGCAGCAACTACAAAGAAGGAGAAAAATGGCTGCTCCTGCTGAACCCTGAACAAGGTTGTTGACAGTATATAATCTTTTTTTACTTTTATCTTATTAAAAAGTCTTCTAAGCCTTTTGTTTCTGATATGCCTTATTGCTATTTTTGAGGCTTTTCTCTATAAATAATTAACCATTTTACTTATATTCCAATAAAAGTTGGATTCCTATATTTTTTTCTTTTTAACTTTTGTAATGCTCTCTTCAGTAAAATAGTTTGGTCAGATTCAGGTAGCGGGGTGCTTTGGTGTTCTGTCACAGAAAGTGATACTAAGTCTTTTATCAGAAGTAAAAATTTCCCTGTTCTACACCAACAAAATGATGCTTTATTATTACTTCATTTTGCTGCGTTACTCTAGACCTCATGACTTTTTCAGTGTAATTCTTTGATTTTTTTTTTCTTCCTTAATTCTCATTTTATGTTTCTCTGATGCATGAAGAACACTATTTCCTGAGAATAGAGTTTATTTACCTAAAAGCAGTGAACTGTCCTAAGGACTATGATTCACTGGTATTCTGCAAGATCTAGTGTTCAGACTGGTTGAACTTATATTTGTCATTGTTAGAATGAAAACAAATTAATAGGTAAACATAAGAACATATATTTATTCAGTTACATTGCCATTTCATGCCAACTTAGTATTTATTTGCTGGAAATGTACCTGCAAATAAGAGTACAGATTCATCTTAGCTAAATGCATTTACAACGCATTTTACATATAAACTTATTGTTACAACTGGCGAAGTGTTGGTTTTGGATATAAGTTCCCTATAAGCGTGCATAGCCTTGTACTTTAAACGAAAATGTTTGAATATTTGAGCTTATGAACAATCATTTTCCCTTTTTTAACTTTAAAAGTAAGTTAATATAGAACAAGAGACTGGTTTTTGTTTTGATTTAAGGACACATACAGTGGAACAGATCTTTGCTAGTATAAATTGTTACAACTTCTTGAAAAACCCTTCTTTGATGTGCAGTAGAAAATGTGTATATCACTTAAAAGACATTTTCAGTGTAGAATTTTAAGAACACTTCAGAAAGATGCATTTGTGAGGTATTCATAAGAATGCTTTTGAGGACATTGCTTATGCATATTATAAATGTGTCTCTGTGATTAAATATATCTGAGATTTTTATTTGACATTATAAAAATACATTGATTTAAAGATTTGAGTCATAGGTTAAGCTAGAGCTGCTTAGCTGCTTTTTAATATATAAATAGTGTCCATGGACATTTTTAATATTATCTTTAAAAAGATAAAAGTATAATCAGTAAAATATTGAGCTCTTGAAAGACCCAAAATGAAAAGAAATGTTTAATTATATAATAAACATTGTCACTATTCCTCCACATTGTGCATAGCTGCTGAAATGATAAATAAACTTGAATACTATACAAACTGCTGTCCATAGGCAAAAGGAGGTAAAGTATGATTTCAACCTTAACTTCAGCTTCATTAATTTTATGTATATTAGCCTGACCCACTTTTTGCAATTTAGTTTCTTCCACCATCATACTTAATTGCTTACTATGTCACATAATGTTCAATAAAGCAAAGCAATGAAGCAAAAAAATGCAGGACCTCTTACAAAGGCTAAAATGAAACTCTTATGAAGACAAGAGTGAATAATGCCTCAGTGCTATTTACTATGGTATAGCCAGAGCCTATAAACAGCGAGAAACTTCATTAAACTCTATTAAAATATGCACTTAGAATTTATCTGGTCAGATAGATGAGTAAAAATTGTAGTTATATTAGCCTCTGCTATCAACTTTTTCAGCTGGGAGTATTCTCAAAGAATTTGGTTACTAAATTATGTCCAAAGAATGAAGGCTCAATTTCAAGCTTTAAAAAAATTATAGAATTCTGTATATATGTCATGGGTTCACAGTAGCAGTCATTTTTCCCCTTCTTGGTAGTTGGTGCAGCTCTGTGTTTTTGACTTGTGGCCTGAGAACAGTGCTGATAACACCAATGTTTTAGTTACTGCTTAGTACATTATGGTCTGGCCAAGGACTTTCTGAGCCTCATGCTCTGCCAGGGAGGAGGGGGAGCCGGGAGGAAGCAGAGACAGGGCA
>JAOEHY010025038.1:0-14882 GCA_025447955.1 Psilopsiagon aurifrons | reverse complement strand
AGGAGCAGAGGGAAGAAAAAGGGGGAAGTGAGTGAACAAAACTGCGTGGCTGATTTATGGCTTAAACCACGACACTCATATAGTTCAGTGAAGCTACCGAGTTTACAGTTAAGTGTGTGTTTATCTGTTTGTAGGATGTAAAGTTAGTGAGGCTCTTTTAGTTAAGATTTTTGAAAGGTAAGAGAATGGAGCTTGGTATGCTGAATGAGGAAAAAAAAAAAAAACCAACCCAAAACCAAAACATGCATCAAAAATCTTGCTGGTGTCTGCTTGTGAGAAAATTGCAGAAAGACCATTTTGGAGTGCTGTGGAAGTTTTGTGTATGGGATACATATTCCTTATATTGCTGGAGGCTATATCTTCTAATGAATTTAAAGGAGACAAAGCTGTAAAAAGACAAGTGAATATTTGAAGGAAGCAGTTTCTTTATATATGTCCTTTAATCCACAGTACCACTGAAACACCAATTAATCTTCTTTTCTTCCTTTCCATTCTTCTTACTTTGATAGTAAAGTTACAGATTTCATCTTGAACTGTCTTCTTTCAGCCCTTTCAGAGAAAGGTCAATTTTTCTTTTCACTGCCTGTTTTCCATGATGACAGGTGGGAGAGGGAAGAGATGTGAAGGCTCAGTGCAGTATAAACCTGTGGCAAATATCTGGAAGCATGTATTTTCTGCCAGACTAGCTATTCCTACCACTATCAATCTTTTTAACTAAAAATCCTATTTTGAAGGATTCCACAGAGCATCTGTTAGGCCATTTATGCTGTTGCAAAACTAGCAGTGGTTTGTGGGCACAGCTTGGAGACTGTTTAGATACTGACCATATAAACTTCAGACTTGATTCTGCCAGAAACTGTCAGTCGCTTAATACATGTCTGTATAGCTTTTCTGAGTAAGTAATAATGAATGTTAGCTGTTTGACTCCCACAGTTCTATTTTTTTTAATGTAAATGGAGATATGTTAACTGTTATACGTAAATTAAATGCACAGCCTTTATGTTCATTTAATATCTCTTCATTTTTAGGCATTACCCAATTGGTTTGCTGTTTGATCTCCATGCATCAAATACGGCCCTTCCCTGGAGCATCACAGTGCATTTCAAGGTAAAACTGAAATACGCCTTTAGAAATTCCTTCAGGAGTTGTCTAAAGTTGTCTGTAAATCTACATCTGTTTCCCATGAGGTTGTGTGTGCTTTCAGATGACTTTCCTTTGAAAATTAATTTATTACAATCCGAAAGTCCAGTTTTCTTTTTTTTTTTCAAGTTAAGTTGTGAGACTGTCAGTGCAAGTGAGTGGGTATAAAGGAAGAACTTTCTACAGTGTTTTTAATTCAGTCAGCTTGAGTTGACTGAAAACGGGGAAGACTGAGAGGTGCTCATCCTTTGTGCCCATTGAGCATGGATATGAAATGCTGTAGAAATCCTTGAAGTCAAGGAAAGCTGTTGTATTTCATGCCAGTCCCATTTAGAGAACTGAGGGAAATGAGTTTGGTCTTGTGACAGCTTAGTCATAGGAGAGACATTATTTTGATTGCATGTTGTAAAACCATTAGGTATGACTTCATAGCCCTACTGATCTTTGCTCAGAAGAGTCCTTGCGCAAGGCTAGCTTTGGTGCAGCATTCTTAAATGCTTTGAAATGAGTTGAGGTGATCACTGCAAAACATACTTGGGATTAACTAGAAATCATGGTATTTAACTTTGAAACTTTGTTTTCCCCATTATAAAAGAAACAATGCAATGGGAAAACTGTTCCAAAGGAAAATGCTGGGTTAATAGGCTTGAATTTAGTGTGTTGATGTTTGAGGTGAAACAAAAAACATACTCAGAAGCAGTTGTGATGAATGTTATCATTCAAGCAGTTCTGTTGAAGGTGTTTTAGAAAAGATCTTGCCAGCAAGAGTAGTCTGATTCTTTTTGGAAGTGTGCACTGAAGTCATACATTCTTACAATATGTATTTGTACATGTTGAAACTTCTGAAATGACTGACTGAATGAAGTTGGGGATGTTTTTGAAACCACTGTAATTGGTACACTGATGTCTGATGTATGTCAGAGAGCACTGGGATGAAAAAACTTCCAGAGTGTTTTGAAGAACTGAAAGATGTCTAGTTTCATAAACATTACTGCAAGAACTATAAACATCGGTGTTATCTGCGCTGTTCCCCTGCCAAAAGCCAAAAACACAGTGCTGTACCAGATACTAAGGAGAGAAATAACTGCTGCTGCTGAATGCAGGACATATTCTTACACATTCTGAAAGCTCTGGGAAAACAACAGTGGCAGTGTGTGATGTTGCCATCCCAAAGTAGACCCATCTTGAGAAATAAGTTGCAGTACCACAGTGCTTTTCCATTTCATGTAGTCATATGAATTGACTTTAATGTTCTTATATTACTGCTTGTCAGAAGATCAGCTAATTTAAGTTTGTCTCGAAGGTGTATGTTAAAGGTCAGCAGAAATAACTAAAAGCTGGCGTAATTTAGTTTTAAAAAATGTAACACCTTGGATTAAGTACTTGGTAAATCTTTCCTATTTTTTATGTAATCTGAAAGTTTATTTAAATAAGTTTGCCTTAATCCTGAAAGTAAAAAAAATAACTGAAATCTATAAAAGTATGTAAAAATATTGAAGACATTTTTGTGTGTTACAGTTTCTTACAGCTGAATAGCTCAGGTGTGGCATTCCTGCCTAGATGATTATTTTCATTTGTGTGTAGTTATTTTTCACAGACCTATAATTTTTATTTGGCTTAATTGAACAGTTAATCGATTTTTCTGGAGTTTAATTTGTGCTGTCATGGCTTTCTCCTTTATTTTTCTAAAGCTTGTAGTCAACAGCAGATGTCTCAAACATCTGTGGAGAGCGTTTTTTAACACCCTCTCAGACCCACCCATGTTTTCTTTGTTTAAAGTTAATAACTTGGAAAAAGTTTCTTTCTGTTCATTAGAAATTAGAAAGTTGAGTGATACTTGTAATTGCCCTCTTGTGTAATGTGCACAGACCAAATAAACACGCTTACTGTTTGTACTGAAGGAACAATTTATTCATTTGTACTTCGGGTATGCAATAAAGTAGCATGCATTTGTATCTGCAGTAAAGTTGAAATACAGTTGCCTTAAATAGTTGTAGGAGGATGAGCTTGAACAGAGCACTAAGGTCTGAGAATCATGAGAAGCTATAGTCTGGGAAGTTGCTTTTGTTACCCAGGTGTGGCTTTACAGGAAGGAGGGTAACTGTTTCCTATTAAACTCGGGCTACTCCGCAGCATGCTTAGCTCTATTCATGTTCTCAACATGGTAACCAACTCTCCAGATTTTTGAGCAGTAGGTAGGAGGTGGTGAACTGCTCTGGAAATGGTAGCTTTGTTGGAGGGGAGGAAATGGGGTGTGTTAAGGGAAAGGGTGACATTCTCCCTTTGCTGAAGCCCTTATCTGCTGGTGCCTGCTCCTCCATCTATGACCTGGTGTAGAGGAGGAGAGACTGCATCTGTTTTTGTGTAACAGCAGCTGTTGTCTTAGTTTTCTTGGCTAAAAATTGGGTCAGGTATAAGTGTAGCCTAGTGCAACTAGACTCACAGAATGAAACAGATGTTTTGTGAACTAGAACTGATAGATAAATCAGTTATGGGTTATGAAACCAGACTTGAAATTACCGGTGATGGTTTTGGAACACTTTTATTTGAGAGGACATGTAGTGCTCCTGTCTATACAGATGGTATCTTCTTCTTTATGACCAAGTTTATGTTGCAAGTGTCTACTGGTATGCAAAATAAAGCCGGTACTATTTGAGCTTTCTAAGAAAATCAGAGTCAACCCTTAAAAACTTTTCTTTCAGAGATACAGAATATGGAGGGAATATAACTTCACAATAATGCGTGAATTTGATATATGTTAATACTTTCTGCAGATCTTATAATTGTATAGCCAGGGGTAGCTACCAGCAAGTTTACAATTATTTACATTTGATCACTATTTCCTTAAGTAGAAAGTAGGCAAGTAGAGTTAAAAATGAGATAATAGAAGCATACATGTTCTATATTTAAGTACAGAAATTACTATCCTGTGCCCTCGTTTATAAATCAGTGGGGATGCCATATTTTCTGTCGGTAATATCATGTAGGTGAAACTGTTTCATGTGCTTCTTGTAGATGCAGCAGTGTTATTTTCCAAGTTAGTACTTTAATGTTTATTTTTTTCAGCTTCTGCTCGCAGTGCTGCACAGAAATGTGGCAGTGGTTTTCCTCTAAAGTAAAGAGTCAACAGCACTGAGGTTGTAGGAGTGTTTTCTAGTCTTCCACAGTGTTGTCTTCTAGGAGCTGGGAAAATTACATATGATGCAGCTTTGTAATATTGCAGCTGAATTATTTCTACTAGCTTAGCTAGCTTTGACCAATTTTAAATATCTCCTTGCTGTTCTGCAGACCACACTGGATATAGTCTCTGAACACATCTCCAGGGACTGACATTCCCTGTAATTCATTGGAAGAAAGTCAGCAGAGAGATGCCTACCTGTGAAAGTCAGGAATGTCCGCAAAAGAGACCCTGCAGTTAAATATTTAGCCACATGTAACAAAACTGTTATCATAAACTTGGCTAAAACTTCAGCTTTTAACTGTGAAAGTAAGTTCCTAGGTTCTTGTCTTACTCATCATTAGGTACATTCCACTATTTGATCTTTTGTTGAGGGATACGAGCGTCCCACTTTGAAATCTTGTATTCAAGTGATTTTCTTGATCTTGAAGTATGCTGTTTCCAGCTGTTCTTTTCCTCTGGATTGGTTACCAGACTTGACTTAGATTTTAGTCAGTTCCACATAAATTAGTCCTCAGTAACAATAGCACTTCCTTTTGAGTTCAACACTGAAACTTATATATTTAAGTATAAAATTTACTAGCAGTCTTCTTTTCCTTTTATACTGCTCGTTTTAGAAGATACTCATCCTTTTGTTCCACAGTTTCCAGAGTCTGGGTTCACTGTCACAAGGAGGAATCACTATTACATGAAATTGCATTATTTAATTTCCAGCTCTTTTCAGTAACCTAGTGAGAAGGGACCTATTGTTGTTGTCCTTAGAATTTCCTTCAGGTAAGGCTATACCCAGCTCCTTTCATACTGCCAACTGTTAGTGGTTCTTGGCTATTTTGAGCTCCTGTAGTTCGAAGCAGTGTTTGCAATTTTTCCTGGTTTTAAGTGGAGGAGGGAATACATGGTTTGTTATTGGTTTGTTTCTTTTTTGTTGTTTTGGGTTTTTGGGGGGAGGGAGTGTGTGTTGATTTGTTGTGGGTTTCTTTGGGTTTCTTTATTTTTTTTTTTTGTTTGGGTGTTTTTTTTTCCAGAAATATACTGCTCTTGCTGTGACATGTAACTGTATTGTGAAACTCTTTGAAAAATATCCCACTTCCCCTGACAAGTAACAGTGCATCTGCAATACTGAATGTAGTGGTGCCATCTCTAACCAAATAAAAGGAGCATAAAATCAAGTTGCAGTAGGCACATGTATTAGGTAAAGTTAGAGCTGATAAGGATTTCCATTATCTAAGGAGAAATGTAAATGGCATATATGCTGTAGTTCATATATATTCATATATGTGGATGGTGGTACTTGGAGGAAATATTTTTTCAAAGTCCTGTGCAGAAATGGGTGCTAACCTGCCATTGAGAGTCAATGAGAATTTGGTGCTTGTTACGTACTTCTACCCCTTTTCTCCTGTTCATTACCAGAGAATTACATATTTGCTTGGAAACATGTTAAAACTCTTAATTTCCTAAGTTTTGTACCTAAGGGCCTGAATGCATTCAGTGATGTATTTAAATGTATTTATCAAGTTGAGGGTGGGTGATTTAAAGTTAATTCCTATTTTTACAGAAAACTGTTAAAGTTTTTATTTTCCCTGAAACGTTTTTCAGTGCAAAGCCATTCTTGTCAGCAGAGTGGGAGAACGGTTGTTGGATTCTTCCATCAGCGTATTCCAGTGTGCTTATTTTTTATAAATATAAACCTGATTAAAATTATCATTTATTCGTCATTTTCTAAGTTATGTGATGCATTTATTTATCTTGATCTATCTTTTCTCTTTGTAGAATTTTCCAGAAAAGGATCTTCTACACTGCCATTCTAAGGATGTGATTGAAGCTCATTTTATGGCTTCCATAAAAGAAGCAGATGCATTAAAGCACAAAAGCCAAGTTATCAATGAGATGCAAAAAAAGGATCATAAGCAGTTGTGGATGGGATTACAAAATGGTAAATACAGTGCATCAAGTATGAATTATATTTAGGTCCAGCATGCTAATAAATAATTTCTTAAATTTTTAGTCATGGTACAGGATAGAAATTGTCATTGTTCTGTGGAATTTTAGTCTAATTTCATGGAAAATATGATTTTTTTAAATTACTTCTTTTAAGTCACCGCTCATGTGATTATCCAAATGAGGATTCAGTTATTCAGAGAAATAATTTGAGTCATGACTGTTTTAACAAACCAGAACTAGCAAGAAAACAAAGTAAATAGATGAGTATTGTCTAGTGTATTTTTGTTCAGCTTATGATCTTTATTTGGGCGACGCCTGGGTTGTAAACACTGTTCGCTATTAGTGATCTTGGACTGTAAGGTAAAAAAGGTTGTTTCCTCTAGTTAATGCTTGAGGATAGTCACTGGTAAACAATACAGGTAAACTTAAAAAAAGTTGCCCAGTAGAATAATAAGCATTGACTTGAAAAAAGCAGCAAAAATAATTCACAGGATGTTATAAAATAATTGGTGTTCTTACTTTGCACAGATGACAGAAACTATACTGCAAAATGTAACTTTTTTTGGTTTTAGCGTCTCCTCTTTTTTTATCATGGTTCTTAGAGGCCTGTAAGTTGAAAAGCTTTGTAAGAATTTCAGAAACTGCTATATGGAATGGATGGTAGTGCCGCTTTCAATGTTTTTTCTCATCTCCCGAAGCTGTCGTTTATATTATTACTGGTAAATGTTTTTTACAGGAGCTGCAAGCATGAAGGTGTTTATTCTGTGTTGAGGTACAAAATACTAAATGCTTAGAATTAACATCTTCCCATATATTTATAAGAAAAATTAAATGAAACGGGAAGAGCTTTGAATGCGAGAAGACCTGAGGCATGTGTTTGCTTTAGATAGTGAGGTTCCAAGTTAGTTTGGGTTTAATGTGTGTATTCAGCGAGTGTGTGGAGTTTCTGTTTTTTTGCTGTTGTTGTTAGTGATACTGCCTTTCCTATGAAATATACTCCTGTAATAATTTTTGAAGATCGAGTGCTTATTAGAAACTCTGGTCTCTATTTATTGTATTTAACTGGGAAAGCATTAGAAATTGAGGAGAAATTGTACTTTGGTTCAATTTAAAGTACTTCTTGAATGATTCTGGTTTGTATAGCTGTTAGTTACTAAACTGACTGACAATATATTCACAAAAGTGAGTTAGCAGTAAGTAAAGAGTTCTGGTCCACTGGAAGACAGGATCGGTATAAAAATATACATTTCCCCAAGGCTTACATTGTTACAAGTCTATTTAAACTGCTATATTAATAATTCTGAAAAAAAAAGTATTTTGCTGTTATACATCTTGCAAGCAGTTTAGCTTGAGAGAAGCAAAATGCTGTGACAGCATAATTTTATTTTCTATTTCAAGAATTATTAGCTTTATTGCAAAAAGAAATCCTGACAATTCATCCCAGCGCTCAGATATTCCCAGCAGTGCACTTTGTGTGAGCTTTTTATGAATACTTTTTAAAATTAAAGCTAAAATACTTCTAACATGAGTTATAATAGCGGAAGAAGAGTTGTCTGCCCAATGAAATGGTGTAAGTTACTGTCCTTTTTTTAACCAGAAATTATACAACCTTGATACCCTTAAGATATTAAGGTGTGGGAACCAGATAAGCAGTGTGTTCTTTCATAGTGTGCTAATCATAGGCTCTCTTTTAGTTGATTATTTTCAGTTGTAGAGAAACCAGAATTTTACTGTTTTGCTTTACACTGTTTCCTAGCAAGACTGATGTCAAGGTTTCACTGTACTTGATGACAAGTCACACCTGTGCAATCTGACACCTAAATGAGAAGCTTAAACAATCTTTTGAATACTTTCAAATGCTAATTTTAATTTCTCAGCTTTTCATAAAAGAGAAACAAGAAAAGCTTGTGAAACTAATATGACTCCTTTTAAGCATGTTGAATCTTTCAGAATGTTTTTATAGGCTTTCGTTTGAGATGCAATAATTTTAAACCTCTTTGTGAAACAGAATGAACTACCACAAAAAAGAAAAGAAAGTAGCATTTGTGGTAACTGCCTTGTAAGTAATGATAGATCTGCAGACTTGTTTTTTGGTTTTTTTTAAATTTTCTGTGAAACTTCAAAACATTTTCTTCAGTTCTTAAATATAGGATATGTTATTTGTTAAACAAGTGATATCAGTACTTGCAGGATATATATTCAGCCTTTTTGGGAAAAAAATCTAGTTTTTCTTGTTTGGAAAAATGTGACTACCAATTACAAGTGCAATTCACTAGAGATGTTTCTGCTGAGAAGAAAGTGCTTGAATGGGTAGCATGAGAAACTTTTCAGTTGCTTTTAAGGGAAGAGCTATAACAGTGAATTTGCAGCAAAATCTTGTGCTGGTAACAGGTGGTAGGTATTCATAACAACCTTTACATCCATCCTCCCGCCATTTCTGGTTTTGTGTTAGTCTGCTACCAAATCGGGAAGGTAAAGATACTTTTCTGTCTGTTGCTTGTGCTGTGGTTTTGCTTGTTCTTTAGACTTCAGTTAGCCAATCTTTGTCCATAAAGCGGATATTTCTCAGCTGGAATACTTCTCTGTGACAGGTACATTTGTGTTGTACTGATTTTGACCAGCATCATGGGTAGCTGCCTGTGGTAGGGACGTGATAAATGCAGTCTGTATAGATACTGACCTCTCTTCCTTTGTAAGAATTGTTAAAATTCTTTGGTCAGAAATGATAGAAAAGGTTGCTACTGATTTTGCTTTTATAGTGTTATGGCCATTTTTATCATAGGTAGAGGATTATCAAGTGGATGTGTTTTTTTCTTTTTGCCTTTTGTGTGGAAAAATAAAGGCTTTCCGCTTTAAAACATTAAGACTTTGTGAGTCTAGTGGTGACTAGGATCAAACAAATGAAATTTGAGCTGTCTCTAGGGGGAGATCTGTATTTTTTAATTCTTTTTTTGTGGTGTTCAAAGAATTAATATCTGCAACTTCAGTATATGATGGTTCTGATAAAGGAAGGGGTTTAGAGCCAACACAGCTGCTTTTTGTCAGTTGTGGAGAGACATAAGCAACCATACCCTGAAATTTTCATAGGCATCCTTTATGACAGGTGGAAACTAGAGTTGATATTTCTGATACATGATTGAGGGAAATAATTAGTAAAAACTCAAAGCCCATTTTAAGGCTTCTTTATGTATTATAAAATATAAGAAAGTCATTATTTTACTGGAAATATTATGGGAAAAGAATGTAATGCTCCTTCATGCTCTAGGGCTTACCAGAAGTTAAGTGGCCATGTTGAACTGTTCTTATTAAAGGAGAAAAATCCTGCAAATAGTCAGAATGTGCAATATTTTATCTTCTAATGCATGTGATCTCTTTCTTGTCTTTCTGATGGAAACCCTTAGTGAGTTTATGACTAAATGAAAAAGTTGTTGACAGCAGTTGGAGGCAGATCTGCCATTCAGAGGAGCCATGACCAGCTGGAGTAATAGGCAAGCAGGAGCTGACGGAAACAAGTGCAAAGTCATGCACCAGAGACAGGAAGAACCCCATACATCCAGACAGGCTAGGGACTGATTGAGAAGCAGCTTTGTGAAAGAGGGTAATGGTGAACAACAAGCTGAATTAAAAGCCTGTTCTGTGTGTTGCAAAATTGAAGATTAACCAGGGAGCTGCTTTTGGCCTTGTGCCTCCTAGAATATAGCCAGATGGTGAGTAATTCTCCTCTGCTCGGCACTTGTAAAGCTTTGCTGGGAATGCTGTTGGCCTATTTGGGACTCCAGGACCAAGAATCGTCAGCAAATAGAAAAGAGTCTAGCAGACTGCTGCTAGGATGATTAAGGGCTGGAGCATATGCTATATTGAAAGTGAGTGAGGAGAATTGTCTGGTTTAGGTTGAAGGTGAGAAGGCCGAGGGTAGACCTAATAGCTGCTTTCCACTACCTAGAAGAAAGGCTGGTAGACTAGATGGAGTCAAATTGCTCTCCATTGGCAGTAGAGTTGTACATTACAAAAGAAAATGGTTACAAGTTTTTGCAGGAGGAAGTTTGGGATATTTGGGTGGAGGAAGTGAGAGTGGTTGAGTGGAAACCCGTGGGGATGGTCAAAACATGACTGGGCAAGGCCTTGAGCAAACTCATTTGACTTTGTGTAGACCGCTCCTCAGCTTTTTTTTTTTTTTTGGGGGGGGGGGCAGGAGCTTTTATTCCAAAGTTTGACCTCCAAAGGCACTTCCAATTTGAAGTTTTTCTGTGGTTCTGATACATCAGTTGGAGAGTCTGGTCTCTGCTGGTTTCAGCTGGGATAGAGTTCATTTTCTTTGTAGGAGCTGGTACAGTCTGAGGGCAATGCTGATAACACAACGATGTTTTTACTTGTTGCTAAGTAGTGCCTACCCTAATTAAGGACTTCTTGGTCTCTCATGCTCACGGCACTGTGTGCTCTGCGTGAGACCCACTGCAGTTAATGTCATGGTTGTTTCTGTGCAAGTGCTTCTAGCTGTGCATTATTTCTATGGTTCATATGGTTACGAGACAGTGGTGAACCACTGAGAATACACAAAAGATTTGTGTTTTTTTGAACTTGGGGATTGGACACATTTTTATGCAAGCTGCAAATTGATATTGCTTGCATAGAGCTAGAGATACATTTCAAATGTATACAAATAAATGGCTTTAAGAAGACGCCATGAATAGTACCAGTAAAAAAAATCATGCATGTGTGCATCTCTGTAGTATTGAAGGATAATGTCTCTCTGGTATCATTTAGTGACTGCATTTTTAATAAATACTTATAAGTGACTTACATTTCTTAGTGGTGGATTTTTCACCTGGATCTCACCTGCAGTATTTGATTATTAATTTTCTGCTTTTTGACTTAAAATACAGTGAAAAAGTTTTATATTTCCCTTTAGGCGAGGTTATATAGCAACCACTGTCTCTTATTTTAGAAATATGATTAGTAGTCATATGAAACTTTTATACTGTCACTAATCTCACTTCTCTTTGGATCTTATTGCTATTACTTTAAATATTATTGTTCAGATATGAGCATTTCCCTTTTGCAAGTGCTGTTTTTTGCTAATACAGAAACTCATTCAACACATTGGTCAAGCACATTCTTGAAAACAGATGGGTTGTGGAAAACAAAAGTAATCAGATTTGGCTATTACAGGAGTTTAGATATCATGTAGACTGCATAAGCTTTTCACAAGGGAGGGAGATGAGTGTGTAAAGTGCTTTTGCTAATAAGTGGGGAAACGTTCTTGTTTACTGGCTTGGCGAAAACTCAGTTTTGTTTTGATTGTCAAACTTCCGGCACCTTCTGTCGTTAAGAACTGTCTAGCCAAAGCACTAATTGGTTCTTATAGCTCATCACAGTACTAAAGCTTCCTTAAGTCTGTTTTGCATATATAGGAGGTACTGACACACAGAAATGGGAGAATGTGAGGAATCCTTTCACTTATATTTTTAAGGGGGTTGGGGGGAGGGGGCAGTGTTTGGTTGTGTTGGGTTTTTTGTTTGTTTTAAGCTTTGAGTCTTAAGGCTTCTGTAAAAGTTAATTTTAGATTTTGGAGCTTTAGGCTTCTGGCGTTCAGTCAGTGCCCGTAATGCTAATAAAAGCTTTTACCAGGTCATATATATCAGTATGTAAACTGGATAACCTTTTCCTGCTGCTTGCTTTAAAAACTTATATTAATTTTTTTTACACTCAACTCAGTTTCCTGTAGTAAAAATAATATATCCATTCAAAGATGTTTGGAGGACGGCTGCACAAGGTTATGAGGATTAATTGGCGTAGATGTCTTCAGACAGTGCTGTCCACACAGTGGAGATGCGTCTTGAGATGTCTGACTCCATTATTTCTAGCTGATTTTGTAGAAAGTTTTTCATTCCCAGGATATAAGGTAGATCAATAAAACATACTTGATCATGAAATGCAACAAGTCTCATTGTTAACTGTAGCAGATTTATTGAAGTTACTTTTAGAAAATATTAGAAATTTAAACATCTTGATAAAACAATAGATTGTCTTGAGCAATGTTCAGAGAACAATAAATTTGTAAATTTACCTGCCTTAAATAAGATGACCTGCATAATTTCTGGGAGGTGAGGAAGCTGGAATGAAGAAGTGAATTAACTGTGCATTACTAACTTTTAATGGTTTTGTCCTTCAAAGATTCACTTGTTTGCTATATACGTTGCAAGGAGCAATCTACTTAAGCTCCTACTGTCTGTTGTTTGTTCAGAACTCCATGTTCATCTGATCCATAAAATGTGTTTGCTCATTTCTGTTGAATTTTTAGGACAGTAAGCTGTTCACTCAACTTTCCTAGTTACTGCAATAGCACTGAACAAATAAAAGAAGTTGTGCTTGTTTCATTTAAGTAGGATGTTTCCAAATGTGTAGATTCCTTATTTTAGAGTCTGCTGAAGCTCACTAGCTTAAGTAGGCTTTGTTTATTTTGGTTTGTGTATAACTTAATTACTAATTTTATCAACTGAGTATATAGTCAGTTGTGGTAACTGAAGTATAAATCAATCAGTGCCTGCTGTCCACAGTCTGTAGTGAAAGTTGTAAGCCATTCTCAATGCTGCCTCCAAGGACGGGGGAAGCATGCTTGGTCTTCATTTCCCCACTGATGGAGTTTGTGAGGAGGATGCAGTCAGTCATTTTTTGTGTCAGACTTTGTAAGAATAAACCTCTGAGTGTAGGCTGGGGGTCCCAAATGCAGGCTTACTTGGGTGCAATCAGAGCCAGGGTCATCATTGTCACAGCCACCTGCTGAGCTCCCCAGCTGTTGAGCTAGGGGGTGGTGCCCAGTTTCCAAGCAGCTCCTCATCTCGCCCAGGTGCCTGCATGGTGATGCTGACTGCCGCTCATGTAAGTGCTTGTCAAGAGGCACTTGCCTCTCAGGAAACAAAGGTGTGGAAGTACTTTGAGATAAGTATCAGGAAATGCTCCTACAAAAGACCTGACTGGAGTTTGTCTACCATTTCTTGGAAATTCCTGCCTTATCACAATCAGTCAGGAAAAGCGATGCATTGTAAACTCTGCAATATATATTAACTATGTCTTTTAGTGCACTGACAGGCATCTGTGCTGTACATGGGAGTGAAGCAAATCTCAGGCTCTTTCAATTTTCTGCAATTGTTTTAATTGTTATAGCAGTTTTGGAAGCAGGAAGGTCCTTTGTTCTGCAAATAGATTTCCTGAATTTCACCTTACCTCAGGGGGGCTGAATTCTGTAATTCTTACACCGCCAGGTTTCTTGAGCCTTGTCTGAATATTGTGCTGAGGAGGGAAAATCGGAAAAACTGCTCCTTCTGAATAAACATTGCTGTGTTGGGTATCTTGAGGAGTTAGAGCCTATAACAAATCTTATTTCTTGCTTTTCCTTTTCTAAAGCTGCCTTCTGTAGTAAGGCTAGCAGCAGCTTTATTCATCTTAGCTCTTGAGGTCCCTTTCTGTCACTTTTGGTATTTATTTGCTTGATTTGAGTAATCGATTTGCATGTATAAAAGCCTTTACGGCTCTAGACCTGTGCTGTCCTTAATAATTTTAAACATTATGAGCTATTCGCTTCTTGTAATGTCTGAACAGGATGAAATTGTGTGCTGCCTTGGGCTACTTTGCTAAGCCTAGTTACTTGGATAATATTAACAAAAATGTGTTTCAAACATAACCTTTTATTTTCAGGTTGTGTCATGAAACTGGCAGTGTATTTCCTGATTATAATATACATTGTTGAAGATTATTTTAAAGTTTACATGTCCAAATGTAAACCCCTCAAGAAGTTTTTCTGTGCTTTTAGTTTCTCTACACCTATTATTCATGTTCAGTTAAGAACAATAGGGTATTCTTAATAAACTTTGAGAGTGTGGACCGGTAGCAGTGGGGGGTGAGGTGGAGGAACAGACACTATTGAGGTAATGAAATCCGTAACTTGTGGCCCAGTATTTCCCTGACAGTGGGAGATACAATATGAATTCAGATTGCTTTCTCTTTCAGTTTGGTAAGTTGCCACATTACAGTTTCTATAGGAGACTGCAGATGACTTACCTTTGGTTTCAGAATAAATAGGGAAGAGAAATGTAGGGGAAAGCTATCAGAACTGGCTACCGTGGATTTGGAGAAGGCTGAGGTTCTTAATGACTTCTTTCCCTCAGTCTTCACTGGCAAATGCTCTGACCACACCACCAAGTTTTGGAGGGCAGATGCAGGGACTGTGAGAATGAAGACCTTGTACCCACAGTAGGAGAGGATCTGGTTTGAGACCATCTTAAGAACCTGAATGTGCGCAAGTCCATGGGACCTGATGAAATCCATCCGTAGGTCCTGAGGGAGCTGCCAAATGAAGTTGCTAAGCCACTGTCAATCATATTTGAAAAATCATGGGAGTCAGGTGAAGCTCCCGACGACTGGAGAAAGGGAAATATAACCCCCATTTTCAAAAGGGGGAAAATAGATGAGCCAGGGAACTACAGATGAGTCGGCCTCATCTCTGTGCCTGGCAAAATCTTGGATCAGATTCTCCTGGAAGGCATACTGAGGCACATGAAAAACAACAAGGTGGTTGGTGACAGCCATCATGGCTTCACTAAGGGGAAATCCTGCCTGACCAATC
>JAOEHY010025037.1:0-12888 GCA_025447955.1 Psilopsiagon aurifrons | reverse complement strand
GATAGGACAAGGAGTAATGGGTTTAAACTTAAACAGGGGAAGTTTAGATTGGATATGAGGAAGAAGTTCTTTACTGTTAGGGTGGTGAAGCACAGTAATGGGTTGCCCAAGGAAGCTGTGAATGCCGAATCACTGGCAGTGTTCAAGGCCAGGCTGGACATAGCCTTGGGTGACATGATTTAGTGGGAGGAATTAAATACTTGGAATCAAAATGCGGAGATCGTAAGTTTTTTGGTATATACCTTCAATGCAATTTCAAACAGCAGGCAAACGAAACCAGGGGAGCAAAGGGGGAAGAAAAAAGTATTTTTTATTCACTACAACTTAGTCCCGCATCCCTCACCAGGTGAAACATTCAGAAATATTTCAAATCAAAACTGACCACAACTGTTTAGCTTAGCTCTGTCACAGCAAGCTTCAGTTCACTCTACAAGGCATTTTACAACCAACATAAAAACTCCTGCAGCAACACAAGAATTGTAACATACACCTGTGTGGATGCTTCTCCTTTCGCCTTCTTTAAAGCCTCAGACTATAATGAAAAGTGAATCACCATTGCAAGCTTGAAACAAAGCTCTAGTTTCAAGAACACAGCCTGACTTGCTGCTCCAAGGAATTAAAGTGTGACAGACCCAAAGTATCAGCAGATTTACATCACCAGTGCATCAAACACCCCTCTAAATAGCAATCATTTAAAAAAATTAAATATTTGGACAACTATTGGAAAAGCATCAGAAGTGCCATTATCCTTAAACTAATTTGTCCTGTTTCATCAGTATGCCACCACTAGGCAATAAATTTATGCTGTGGAAGAAGTATTAATTTTACATATGCCTTATAATGCAAATCTTACATACAATTCACCACTACGACATCGCTACTAGTACTACAAAGAAAGAAAAGTAAAAACAAAAAGGACAAAGAAAATGGTTCAGGGAACCATAAAATAGCCTCATTTGTTAGGTAAATTGGTATGAAATGGCACCACCACCCCAGGAAGTAGCCCTACCATGCCTCATGCCATACCTTCCCTGGCGCAGATACGCATCTACTCAAGTCACTCAATTGTACAAGAAAACAATTCACAAGAAAGCAAATCCTGGTTCCAAAAAAAAAAAAACTTGTGAAATTCCAAAAAAGGAACAGAATGAGCAAATTAAAACTTCTTCAAAACACCTGAACTCTAACCAAAACAATAAAATACCATGAACAACAAACCACACATTAAAAGAATAAAAAATCTGGTACTAGATAGAAATATAACCTTGCATAACTCATACTCACTCCATGATGGTGACATTTACTAAAACTATGTGAAATATGACTCTGCTGAATTATTTATTTACAAGTCATTCTAACCCAGCCCTCCTTACTATAAACATTACAACACCTGAAGCTATATTAGTACATTGATACATATACCTTGAGTTTCGAGACAGAAGGCTATAGATCAAGATTTTACTCCTCCATAATAAAGACTGGTATGCCAGTAACATCCACTATCATGTTATTACAACATCTGAAAAGGGTTAATAATCAGATCTGACTATTTTTAAATATAAAGGAGGTCTTTAAACGAAACCTTGAAACTTTAAATTTGTGAATTGATGCTCATGTCTGGGTGAAAACCTTTGTGCTGGCCAAATGCTTACTAATATATGGAGCTCCAGCTGCAAATCAGCACCCAAAATAAGTACAAAGTAAGAACCGCATCAGCATTTTTTACACATTGAATTTAAATGTCCAGAATATGGTGCCCTTCTGATTATGAGTATCTGTTTTTATTTGCAGGTGTTAGGTATTTCGGCAGGCTTCTCAGCACTAATGCTATTCATGTCATAATACCAGTGTCTTCCTAATGCTGTAATTATTAAAAGACATATATAGCTAAATAACATCTTTTAAATATTTTTATGATACAATAGGCATCATTTTGAATTCAAGGTCTTATTAAGAACTGATTCATAATTAACATTTTCATTACAGAAAAAAAGTCACCAAAAAATGAACTGGAGCAGTATTCAGAGTATCCCACAGATGTTTTATTTCAGCAGCAAGCAGATTTCTGAATGTTCTCTTAGAGACATGAGCTATTTATTGTATAAGTTCACAGCACAGGAAAGTTTAAAAGATTACAACCAACTTGGAAGGAATTCCTAAGCAGCAAGAAAGCATGTGTGGTATTTTGCTTCCTGAAACTGAGTTCAGGAGTCTGAGTTAAAGCTCTGCCCCTCAGAAAGGCAAAGCACCACCACACACCACAGCTGTCAAGACACACAAGAAGGAGAGAGTCAGATGTGTCATCTGACCTTATGGAGGCAGAACTCCTGCAGCTGAAAAAGCTCCCCTTTACCTACTGTGGCTGTCTCAAAAAATCTATTTCTTTCACGAAGTCACTACAAATAGGCAGAATATTTGGCACTTGTTTGCTAAGAAGCCTAAAATCAAAGCTGCACATCCATAAGACTACGCTACCAAATACCTTAAAGACCAAGGATGATTATGGTAGTAGATTTCAGCTTCTGCAAACAGCAAAAGGCAGATGTGAAACTTCAAGATTCTGTTCAATCACTGGGAAAAATGAACTGAGTTGGCAGAAGTTTCCCACTGTGGAGTTCCAGAAATATCTCTGCATATAAAAGCTGCTTACATGGGGCTTCTGGTGGGTTAGTGCTTACCTATTTTGTTACCCAAGATGCTACCCAGAATAGATAAATATATATATAATCGTTTTCTGGTAATATGAATTCTCACAAAAATTAAGCTCAGAAGATGATGAAACGAAGGCAGCTTTAGGACTTCCTACTAAGTATTTTTTTCTTCATTACTGTCTTTCAGAAGACAAACCCAGCATACTGAGCACAAATACTTGTGATGAACACAACACTGATGCTCAGCACACAGGCGCCACAAGTTACTAGGTGTAGGAAGATACTAGACTGCTCATTTCCACATCTGTAGGCTCATGGTCTCCATCAACACATTCAAAACTTTCTTTTTTTCTAGAATTTATTTCCACAGAGGTTGTATGCTTTTGGCTCAAAGATACAAGAGCGCTATGAGAAAAAGGTTGAAAGCAACCAGCCCCTATGACAAGATTGGTAGCTTCAATATATGTTTCTGGCATTCAGTCTGGGAGGCACATGTGATACTAGAATTCTTATCTGTGGTCTTACAAATTCTTCTTGATGAAAGCCTCTACTCACTATTGGATCTAGCAAAATTTGGTTAACATGGATGGGGATACCAGTTCCAAGGCAGTGCCTAGCAGCTGCTGCTGTAGCTGTTTTCATCCCAGTAGAGACAATGGTCTTGCATCAAAGTGAAAGAAAACAAGAGATCCAGCTAGTTACGAGTTCAGTGTCACTAGAAGACAGATTGCTGGTTTTGCATCTTCCAAGTCCTCTGCATTAAAATAACTAATTGTCAAATTAGTGTCACAGCCTTGAAACCCAGCTCTAGGCTGCTTTACTAAGAATGTATTTATCAAGACCTTACTTGATCTTTAAATTGGCATAACCATGTTCCTTTCACTCGCTTTCTGTTGGATTTTTTTTTTATGTGATAATGACATTTGCTAAACACCAGTTGCACCTGGGATGCACTTGGTGAAAAACTACCCAGTCTTTGGCTCTCCTAAAAATGGAACTAAATAATGGTTTCTATTTTCCACATAAAAGAAGCCTAGAGTTTCCATGGTCAATTGTAATACTCCTCCTTTTAAAAAAGGAAAAAAAAAACCCAACAAAACAAAAACAAACAAACAAAAAAAACCCCACAAAAAACAAAACAAAACAAAACCAGGGTAAATAATACAGCTTTCCAAAAGGTGCAAAATTCCTTTGCTCTTCCTTTTGATAGTAAGCTGCTAAACAAAGAGAGTCCATCCTTATAAGGGTAATGTGAGATCTCAAAGACTTCCAGGGTGGAGTGAAAGGGAGGTTGTTTTTCAAACAAGCATGCTGGTAATTAATAATATTCTCCAAGTTAGTCCATTCACAGGTTTCATAACATCACAAAAGACCTGTAACCATAATAGCATGAAAGTCCTGAAAATATTTGTACTCAAAACAAACATATGGAGACACCATGCAGACTACTTGATTAGTAAGCTAATTAAAAAAATAAAATAATAAATCTAAAGCTTACAGAAATAAACCCATGCTGATTTGCTACCATATTGCTGTTTTCCAGGATTTTCTGTTAACTGCAGTCTTACCTCAAGGCAACTTTTACTAATACATATTAAAGTAGTAGTTTAGAGTCTGAAAAAAGTGACTAGCAAATCAAAGCCGGGCAGTAATACAATAAAAGTAGCACTGGCACTAAGCAACATATCCTCAAGGAAACGCACATAAATTCCTAGATAAATATACAGCTTTCAGCTATAAGCAGCACAGAACAGTCAGACTACTGATTTTTATTCAGAAGATTACTTATCTACAGATAGCTTAACCTGTTCAGAAATTCCCTGCACATTTGTTTAAGTCTGGGCATAAATCTAGTCTTTTCAGCCTCTTTAACAATGTTATTTGAATAAACAATATATTTGGGGGGGGGGAAGAAGTGACTGAATATACAATGCAAAAATGGTATCAGTAAGCTATGCAGCAGCTTAGAGTAGTATGGCAGTCAGAAATTCCCACACAGAGTCTTTTAAATAGCTAATTCTTTTTGTTACAGAAGCACTGCAATACAAGTTACAGAAAGTAAGGGTTGTGTTCTTCTCAGTACACAAACACATCAGGTAGAGTTCTGCCTCTAGCTGAGATACCAAGGTTTAAAAGAAGTAGGTTAATAGAAGAAAACTTTAGAAATAGAAACTAGGATTACTAGGTTTCCAAAACAACCCATGAGTACATGCTGAGAAAACTGATCTATTTTCTCCTTCAGCTGTGGTTTCTACAGACCACACAGTGGGTTTGAATAAGACAGCTGTTACATAGTACCATAGGATGGTAGGGTTGAAAAGGACCTTATCTATTTCCAACCCCCCTGCCATGGGCAGGGACACCTCACACTAGACCATGTCACCCAAAGCCTGTCCAACCCTTATCTATTTTACCCCTGACAGTGGAATAAGTAGTCATTTGTTCAACTGTCATAAAAGGTTAAGTTTATATGCCAGGAAGAACTTTCAAATGATAAATTGAATGCTAGTAAGGCTCTCAAAAAGGGCTAGACAACAAGCGACTTGTTCAAGTTTTAAGTAAATATGACCTGTCTGGAAGTAAAGCTATAGAGGAAAACTAACCTGCCTTTAAAAGCAGCAAGTTCCACATGGCTGCTATGTCCCCTGGGCCATGAAGATAGAAGCTGCTTCATTTACAGGGCCAGGGCCTCTGTGCCACCACTTGGCACAAGTACACCCTTGGCACAGGTGACCTTTAGAGGTTCTCTCCAGTGTTTCTACAACTTCCGCATTCACAGTGACAACAGCATAATCCTTACTGGGATGAGACATTCAGTGATCCAGTAACTCTAATCCATTTGCCCCTAACAGTGCTAACAAGCACTGCCAATTAAAGGCAGACTCGCCTGTCAAAAAAAACCACCAAAATACCACTGGTAGCTAAATTCAGCTGCAACACGTCATAGCACATTTATTAGTCAGGAATCACAATACATAAACAGTATGAAATAAACACACTGAAATACTGTACTTGGCATACCTAGAAATAGTCAAAACTACTCTCATTTAATAACTGTCCAATGAAATAAAGCATACAGAAAGTGGTATAGACAAAATTATAGTGAGGGCATTTCCACAATAACGATTTTTATTGAAACAGATAGCATGAAGATAAGCCAAGAGCAACAAACCACAAATCTATTCCAGAATTTCACCACACTTAAAACTATGTCCAATATATACATCAACTCTTAGGAAAAGCTGACTTTATTTAATTCTTAACTTCTGGTACAATATCACTAATGAACACCCACATCAGATGTTATTGGTTGATCATTATTTTTTATAAACCACAAACTGCGGTCAATTTCCATTAAGACTGAGAATTGCACTGACCATGTCACCAACAAAAGGTCTGGATTTCAGAGGTCTGGTGGTTTGCCCCTAAAAAGACTGCACAGAAATATCCTTTTAAGCTAACTACCAGATTTCAGCTCCCTAGTGCTTATACTGCTGCTCAAAGCCAGCAACACTGTGAGCTGCTACCAAAAGCCACAGACGAGTATCACTCACAAAGCCAAAACACGACAGGCTTGCCGGCTATCTCCAGCTAAGGAAATCTGGCAAGGGCCACTGCCAGTGTCAACGGGGAGAAGGTCTGAAGCGTTTCAAAGAACCAGCCCCAGGCCATGAGCAGGCAGGGGAGAAGGTAGCCGTTTTGACTACCACTACACATGTCCACGTAGCAGGGAAGTGACGAGGGTCAGAAGAGACTTATCAGAACAGGCGCCCAAGCCACTTTTCTTCCGCCTCGAAGCCGGTCCCCTCCCATCCTACGTGGCCGGCTGGCTCTCCTGCCCGGGGCTCTCCCCACTCCTACAGTCCCCTACCGCCGCAGTACTGTCCCGTCCCCTCCGGCAGTGCCAACCATGATACTGACACACGCCCCCCAGCCCTGCTCCCTCTCCGGACACATCAGCAGGTCGCGGCCCGCCCCTCACCAGTCGCTAGATGAATGGACTCGTGCGGGCAGGGCGGGACGCGCGCTGAGCAGCGCGGAGGCTCATCCTCAGTGACACCGGGACAAAGGCAGGGCCAGGCTGCTACGGCTACCGCGACACCTCAGGCGGCGGGGACGGGGACGGCAACTGCACCTCACAGCCGGGCACAGGGACAGCCAACACCGCACCCCCAAAGAAGCAAACCGCCGATTGGTAGAGGCTTTGCCGCACCTCACAAGCCCATTGGCTGAGACTACCACCTCAGCTCCGCCCCTCGCGGCTGAGCCCGGATTGATTGATAGGCCGGGTCTGGTGGGCGGGGCCTGGCTTCAGGGCGGTCCCGCGGTGTGCGTGGGGAGGACGGAGATGGCGGTTGTCTGGGGGAGGAGGCGGCTGGACGTCGGGGGAGAAGGCTGAGGTGTCTTCAGTGCGTTTGTCTATCGGCCGCCAAGAGAGAGGCAGTGTGCCCGGCTCTGAAGGAGGGGGACGGGTTTCTGGAGAGGCCACGCCTTTCCAGCCCGGCTCGAAAGCAAACGAGTCATCTGCCGGCCGGTCTCTGTAAATGATAAGTTGAGAGGCGGCATTGAGGAGGTTGTGTTGAGACAGATTGGTTTAAAAAAAAAAAAGTAATTACCTATGTTTCACTTAATGTGTGTTTCAAGTAAACTCCATGAGGGCTCAGTTCATTTCTGCTTTGTAATTGTCTTGGATGATCTAATTGTTAATAGATTACAGATTAAATCTGGAAGAGAATTAGGGTGGAGTTGTTTAAGGTAGGTACCTAGGAACTGAAAAAAGCAGTCCCTAACAATGTGCAAAGCAGTACCTAGTATAACATACAGAGTATAAGAAAAAAGGCACATTATTTTTTCTAAAACACGGGAAGGCATTAATGATGGTGTTAATGCCAATGGCCAGAGTTTCTATGTGTTTTTTTAAACCCACAGTTTTATACCATGTGGGGCAAGAATTAGAAGATCTTCAAATAGCCTAGCTAATTTTTAAACCACAAAACGTTTGTAGTGGAAAAAGATTACGTGTGGTCTTCAGCAGCAAATCAATATGGATAAGATTAGAAGTTTATACAGGTGGATCTCAAGTATTTTTGCCCATGCCATCAGATCCAGTTAATGTGAATTATGCAATCTATTTTACTGTATAAATGTTCGATTTGCCAGCACTCGTTCACCATTGAAACTAACCCTGCATGCTATGTGAAATTTGTCTCTGCATTATTTTCCTAGTGATAGCTTCTTTCTTCAGTCATAAATTTACCTCAGAAGTGGCCTTGCTCTAAGTATGCTTCCAGCTGGCCTAAGAACAGTAATGACCATCTGGGGAGATAAGGAGGCCCAAATACAGCAGAAGCCGGTCATGAACAGTGCTTTGTTGTAATGAATTCAAGTGTATAGCTGGAACAGGAATCCTTTGGAGAGATAAACAGCAAGAGGCTTAAAGTAGAACAAGGCCCAGGAAAACATGAATAGATTCTATATAAGAAAAAATACTTTCTAAGAAGCTGGACTGCCCTTCGGCTCTTCATGCAAAATAATACGATAAAGAATGGAAAACTACAGCTAGGGCCACAGGAAAGCTGGAAAATAATACCCAGTCATGATTAGGACCTGATGGAGTATGAGTCAGTCAAAACCTTGACAGAATAACCAAAGGCTCTAGGAATGAGTTTCTATTCAAAAGTTTGATCTCCTCTGCAGGATTTTCACTATTTTCGTGGAAAAAAAAACTGGAAGAGAAGCACTTAAAAAGGAAAACCAGTATACCGTCTTCAGAATTTGAGGAGGAACATCAATTTTGAGAGTCTTAATTAGCTGGCAGAGTGTATTTTTTGACTTAGTATGCATCTCAGTTCACTGACTGTTGAAGGGTCATAGATTGACTGTGCTCCAGATATGTTTACCCATTTAAAGTTATGGGAGATAAATCTAGGCTATAGGAAGGACATTACCCCATTAGGCAGCTTTCTGATGACCTGTGAATCCTTTCTATCCATCCAGAGTAGTCTGCAGAAATATTGAGGTGAAGCTCTGTGCTTTGTCTGCTGCACCAGCCTTAGGCTAATGGAGGAATTAGAGGAGAAGATGTAAGCAACAGTAAGGAAAAAATGTACTTTGTACTTTATGCTATCACTGTAATAATCTAACAGATTTCTGAAATTGATTTTGATTGTTGGGAAATGATAGTAATTACTTTTATCAGCCAGGAATCAAAAAGTTCAGTGTATAGATCTAAACAAAAAATAATTAATTTTTTCTTGTTCAGCTATACTAAGTGTTGAGTGACAGATTTTCCCCTCCACATTTCTATTTATGTGCATTAGCTGACATCATTATTACCAGTGTCCTCTGGAGCCTTGCGTAATAATTCTTATTGGCAGTAGTAATCCTCGCTGCTGAAAAAAAAATTAATCAGCTCCAGGCTTACCTTCTGCTGGTACTAAATAAGTTCCTTATGATCTTTCTCTTTTATGAATTTGAACAAAAGATTATGAAACACTAGGAAATTTGTATTACAGAACTAATGGAGGAAGATTCAGTGTAATGCATCTTAGCAGGGCAGGCTTGCAAAAAAACAGGCTCCCATTTATTTATCAGATAGCCAACCATTCAAAGGAATTTTTATACAGTAAAGTAGCTCCAAATTTATTAAAAATATGTACATCTGGCTTTAAGAAAGTCTATATATCAAAATTCCATATATCAGTACTATGTGAGAGAAGGGTGGAGAAGTCCAAGGATCGAATAGCATGGAAACGAGGATGATGAAGTATGTGGACTCCCTGAAGTCTGCTCAATCTACTGGAGAGTTCCCCTATGAAGGTAAAGTAGGAAATGGACATGCAGTGAGCACTCGGGCTTTCACTCAATAAACCATGGCTGCAGCAAAGCAGGTTCTTCATGGAATCATTTAGGTTGAAAAGATGGGGAATGCTTCCATGTAGCCATGTAGTGTCACTCTGAAGTCTCTTCTTTAATTCATAAGATTTTAACTTGTCTCATTAGACCTCAGGAGCCCAAGGTATATTTTCTGTTCCTTAGTAGTCAAGACACCTGAAAAGGATGGATTGTCACCAGTGATAAAAGGTCATATGTGATGAGAACACATTGTCCAACATTTGTACAGAATTGCCATATTTAAAAAAAAAGTAGTAATTCAAAACCTGTGGTAAAGGGCACAATGTACATAAAACAAAAATTGTTCTATGTACCCTAGGAAGTGAAACACAATCATTTGCAGAAAATGGTAAAAGGACAGTGTCCTGGGTTCAGCAGTAGCAGTCATCTTTCTCCTTCTTAATAGCTGGTGCAGCACTGTGGTTTTGACTTTAGGCCTGGGAACAGCCCTGATAACACCAATGTTTTTACGGTTTAGAATGTTTGGTCTGGCCAAGGACTTTCTGAGCCTCATGCTCTGCCAGGGAGGAGAGGAAGCCAGGAGGAAGCAGAAACAGGACACCTGACCCAAACTGACCAAAGAGGTATTCCATACCACAGCACGTCATGACCAGGATTTAAAAAACAGGGGTCAGAGACCCCGAAGAGGGGGGTTCACTGTTTGGTCGGGCTGGGTATCAGTGCTGAGCAGTTGTATTCTCTTCCCTTGTATTTCTCTTGTCATTATTATTACTGGTGGTAGCAGCAGTGGTCTGTGTTATACCTTAGTTACTGAACTGTTCTTATCTCAACCTGTGGGAGTTGCATTCTTTTGATTCTCCTCCCCATTCCCTGGGAGCTGGGGGGAAGAAAGAGGGGGGAGTGAGTGAGCAAACTGCGTGAGGGACAGGTAGATACTGTCAGTGACTGGAATATAATCTTCAATAGAAGCAGAAACTGCAATACATGTGAAGTGAATGTTCTCTGCTGCGATGTGAAATACTTGGCAGAAGAGTACGATTCTAAACAAAGTGTTTTCCTATTCTTTGGGAAGTTTATTGTGTATGTGCAGCAAGAAAATTAATTTTTTGGCCTGTCTGTCCTGTACATCTTCCGCCATGATCTTCCTGAATAGAAGGAGCAAAGTTGCAGACTATCTCAGAGCATCGGCCTCCTATGGAGGGGAGAGGATGAATGGAAAGACATGAGAATTAAGGACATTCTCTTGGGCTCATAAGGACTTTTCCAGTCCACATCTAGACTCCATAGCCATTGCAGATAATACTACTGAGCTTGTGGCAGTCAGACAAAGGAGCAGCAAGATCATAATCAACATATTTGTGCTATATGCATGCTTCCCCTGAACAAGGCATCTGATCTCTCTGCACTTAAGAGATACACTGGCCTTAGGGCTGCTGCTGCCAGTGTGGTCCTGCTGCACTCTGTCTGGGTGCAGAGGGTGCCCACCTACAGCTATGTACAGTGCAAAGTGCTGTGGATCAGGATGCACTTCACAGTAGTGGGCACAGTAGGAGGCAGCCTATCTCTCTGAGTGTACCAGTGTGATCTCCTCACATGGGATCATGGCCCAGCTGAAGTGACAACTGAGTTGTCTTGCTCCAGCTGCATGATCCAGAAGCAACTGGAATCACCACTCCTGCCCATTTCTGCAGCGACCCACGACTGTTGGGGTGGTGTCAGTTCCCAAAATCGGATAGCCCTGCATTAAATAGTATGTTGGCAAAGATCGCTTGGCACATGGCATTCCCATTTCATCACCTCCAGACAGGACTCCTCTGGCTTTACCTTACTTATTTCTAGGTGTTCTCTGGGTCTTAAAAATCTCTCTTGAGATTTTTTTAATCTTCTGAATGATGATTTTAGAGTGTTTGGGAGATAAAAATCCTGAGGAGAATAAAATCTACGCAGCGAGTAGACACACCTTTGCATTTAACTTGTAGTGCCATCTACAGTCGAAAAATCTTCTCACACTCAGGCGGCCGAAGCAGTGTTTGGTTAGAAGCAAGGAGGCTTGGCGGAGCAGTTCTGCAGGAAGAAATCTAGCACCGTTGTTTTCTTTACATGCAGAACTTACCAAGTGCAGACTTAAGACTCCAGGCAGTTCTCTTGGGCTAATCTTGGCTATGCCAGTGGCTCGCTGAATATTGTGTCAGGCAGCAGGGAGAATATTCATCCTTGCTCCCTGTGTGGTCTGTCTCCATGTAGAACCAGAATAAGCTCTTCTACTAGGACTGCTGAAAACAGGAATTTAACTTACCTGCTTTAAATTGTCGCTTGTATGAAGATGTTTCTGGCCATCGACTGCCCTGCAAAATAGGAGGAATAGGGCTATGAAAAGTGTTGAAACCTATGAATGAAAGGCTGTGTAAGAAATGTTAAAATACTGAATGTTTAAGTACTGAAATATCAGTACTTAAAAATCGATAGTCCGTCTTGGTTTAGTTTCAAGATGAAATTACAAATAAAGATGCAAGCAAAAAAATAAAAGGCATGAGTAGAGTCTTTTTTTTTACAGTTTTCAAAACAAAGACATGCCAAATTAGGGGAAAGGGAGAACCCTTAAAAACTAAAAAGGATCCTTTTCTCCCTCAAGTAATTCCCAGCTATCATTAAAGCCTACCACTTTAGAAAGATCACACGTCTGTTCACTATATTCCAGACAGAATATATCAGGAAATGTATGGAATATTTTTTTAAACAAGAAAAGCTTTAGGGATTTGTGATTAATAGCTTTCAACTAGCTATTAATAGTTGCTAGTTACTTCTAGCAACTTTGATACATCTGTCTGAGTTTCTGCTGAGGATACTAATAGCAAAAGCCAAGGAACAGCCTGTCGATGAACTGCCATTCTAAGGGGTGTAATTACAAATTTTCGATGACCTACCAGCATAGAACCATGGTAATAACTTCTAAGGCTATGGAAGATTTATGAGCATTTTTCCATTATATAAAATTACATCTTTATATGTGTCGTGGTTTAAGCCCAGCCGTAAATCAGCCACACAGTTCATTAGCTTCCCCTCCTCCCCCTCCTCCACCCCCTCCTGGATGGATGGGGAGGAGAATCGAAAGAATGTAACTCCCACGGCTGAAATAAGAACAGTCCAGTAACTGAGGTATAACACAAACCACTGCTGCTACAACCAGTAATAATAATGGCAACGGAAACAACAAGGGAAGAGAATACAACTGCTCACCACCCACTGACCGATATCCAAGACTGAGCAGTGATCTAATCCTTCCAGGTGACTGCCCCCAGTTTTTACATCCTGAGCATGACGTGCTGTGGTATGGAATACCTCTTTGGTCAGTTTGGGTCAGGTGTCCTGTCTCTGCTTCCTC
>JAOEHY010025034.1:0-10237 GCA_025447955.1 Psilopsiagon aurifrons | reverse complement strand
GAATGGGTTGCCCAGGGAAGCTGTGAATGCTCCATCCCTGGCAGTGTTCAAGGCCAGGTTGGACATAGCCCTGGGTGGCACGGTTTAGTGGGAGGTATCCCTGCCCATGGCAGGGGGGTCAGAACTGGATGATCTTAAGGTCCTTTCCAACCCTAACTATTTTATGATTCTAAGATTGATTCTCCAGTTACGTTCAGATGCTCATAGGACTTGATCAGTAAGGTTAATTTTTCCTTCAATAACTCTTTTTATGAATGTGGGACAGAAAGAGCATTTGAAGTGACTACTAAACTTGCACTATTGCCAGGAGCTCTTACTACTACCAATACATTAAAAAAAAAACAATACGATACTGGCTAACAGATTAAGCCATGTGTTGTTCAGCGCTTTGTTTCAAGTGAACTGCGTGCTGGAGCTTGAAGTCTGCTACTTTGAAAACTGGAGGCAACTCAGAATTTGGGAATACAAGCATAGTCATTTTCCTTTCTACCACACAGAAAGTAATTCTTATTTAATCTTCGCTCTTTAAGTGCCAGCAGCTGGTCATGTTGGACAGGATGTAAGAAGGAATATATGCAAGCTGAAGCCAGCACAATTTGAATAGAGGGCAAATCAGGTCATTAAAAAGCAGTCATGCAGACTGTATCATCTCTACAAACAATCTGGCTCCAAATTCAACTAACTGAGAGCTTAAGTTTTGGTTTTTCTTTTTTGGCCTTATTAGTCCTTAAGTTTACAAGCCCAAGGAGGAAGACACTGCCCAATTCTGTCCCAGGGCACCCCTCAGGTAGTCACGTGCCATTCACTGCAATGGGGTCAGAATATCACCGAGGTGAGAGATGGAAACCATGTGATACTTAAATGAGTGATCCCACTTGACCTGATGTTTGCCCTTCTGTTGGTCATTTGAAACACATCACCAACTTCCTGTACAGCTGCTTGGATAGCTTAGTCAATGTGTTTCATGTTGAGAAGGTCGTATACCTTGTTGGACCGAGGTGGAAAGGCTCCCTTCAGTTTACAAGCTAATCTCAGAGCAAACACTGTATGAATTCAAGTGGAGGTGGAAGGTGAAGGTAGATGGATGAAGGTGGAAGCTGATCAACACTGCAGCTGCATTAAAAAATAAACCTCTCTAGTTCTCTGAACTATTTTAAGAACAATGTTAATTCTTTGCCTGTTGCACTTTTAACAATTCCCCACCTTACTTAGACCTAACCTTTCTTGCTTTGTTTAGACGAGTATCTGCACAAGATCAAATTGGGTTTTTTCAGTAAGCACCAGCAAATCCAAAATTTTACTGTGATAATACAATGAGAAAGTAGTGATCAAACAAACCGAGGTAGGTAGTAGTAGACATGTAAATATCAACCACAAATATTTCAGCAGAATAGTATACTGCTGTGCTAGTTTAAACTTTTATTATTGTCATCCACTCATCAAAAAAAAAGACAATTTGTAAACATTCAGTAAGAAAATGCATATTGTTCTGATAGCCTCCCCACTGAAGGCAGAGGGGATTTTACCACTGGCTTGGAGGAACGCAAGCCATCTATTTGTGAAGTCAAGCCTACAGAGCTATTTTTGGAAGGTGTACTCAAGGACTGTAAGAGCAAAATGAAGAAAACAAAAGGGAAGTAGCACAAGAACGCAGACTTCTAAAATAGACCTATTTTTCCTGTACTGCTTTTCCAAAGAGACAAGGGCTTTGTTTTCTTTCCCAAGAACATTAACTCAAGAAACATGAAAAGAAATGGAGAGGTCAAAGAAAACTGATTCAGTTTGATTCACTTGTGCTGTGCCAGGACAGCAAATTTAAGCCTGAGCTAAAAAGGGGAACTGATTTTCTCAAATATTCTTCAAGTCTCTAAAAATGAGGCTTTTAAATGGTCAATGCAGTAGAATCTGAGTCTTTATTACTAAACCAGCTTAGCTGTAATGTCCCACCTCCTCTCACAATACATAAGAGATCTCTCAAAGTACATGAAGCAAAGCAATTCAACTTGCATTTGTATCCTCATGCTCTTTCTGGAGAGTGTACCTGGTATTTGTATTTATAAAGTATTTCAGTACTCACTGACACTGTTTATAATGCATAGGTTGCTCATGTAAGAGTCCCAAGTTAGCTTGATCAGGGGTCTTTTAAAGAGGGCTGGGTTTGTAAGAAGCCTATGTAATTTTGCACTTCAGAAGCGGCTCAATAAGAAGGTATCCAAAATGGCACTGGCAGCATAGTCACGCTGTCACATAACCTGAGGATACCACATCCATCTTCTATATGGTACTGTGAAAAAATGGGTTTTGAAAAGAACGCTTGGTTAAATCTACAGCTGGCATTTTGGAAGCTCTGAACTAAACACAGCCAGCAGCTGGAAGATAAGTAGAAATACACAGTGAACTATGTGCAGGAGACCAGGGATTTACCAACCCAGCATCTTGGGCATTTTACCTATTCCACATGGCTTTCTGCTCTGTACGTGTAAACTGCAAACTGATCAGTCAACAAGAAGTATCTCAAATTAGAAAAACAGAATGAAACCTATTAAATGAGCCTTTACCCAGAAACTAAGATGCAGGCTTAGAAGACACAAAGCTAACAACTTTGGTTCTATTACTCTGAATTCCACTCAAAGAGCACTAGAAAAAGAGCAGACTGGTTGTTGCTACATTAGTGACTAATATTAGCTCCACTACGTGAGGTGTTACTGGGAGTTATCCAGCAACAGTCTGAGCTGTGCCAATGGAAAGTCAGGAGTTCAAGTAAGTACGTATCTGTCATTGTTGTTGGGTCTCCTGCACAGCAAACTTTTTACCTCTAGGCCAAAGCCAGAGCTACTTCAATATCAAGTAATGGAAGTAGATTTCACATAGTAACTTCTGAACAGATGTGGGGTTTTTTTTATCTTTGAACCTGTACAACTTGATGTGTATTGTTTATGCATCCTTCCTCACAAACACTGCTGAGAAGACACATGCTTGATCTACGCTGCAATTGCAATATGGTGAGTAGTCTATTTCAGTAATGCCTCACAGGCCAAACAAGCTCTTCAAAGAGGAAGAAAAAAGCAGCATATTCAAGTAACTTCTATTACATAAGAACTGTATCTGTATAAATATATAACTTCCATCGATACAAATATTCCATGTGTTTCACATTCATCTGGCAGGATAGGCTGTTTACATACCCTCAAATTAAAAGTGTGTGGAAAACCATTTACAGTTTCAGGTCCTGGGGTGCTTAATACTGGGGGCCTAATTTGCTACTGTTCCTCAGTTGCAAGGTCAGCCCACTGAAGAGGGGTTCTTAACCTGACTGATTTACATGGTTCTGATAACAAAATGAGTTCTGTTAGAGCTGCACATAGTGCTGACGTGTTTCAGCTAAGTCAGCAGTTTGTTACAGTTCTCTTGTGCCCTTGCCAGACAACCATATACAGCCTAACTCAACTGAAAACAGCGCTACTGCACTGGTTAATACAAAGGCACACGAGTCTAACAAAGTCCTGCTGCACAAAAGACAAGATGGATGTTTCTCATAGCTATGTAAAAGACAACTTCAGTATCAGGAAAAGCTAACAGTGTGAAAAGCTCATGCCCTTCCTCTGCTCCCCATGCACCTCTTCTCTGTGTGTATTTTTGCTATGCTTCCTACTGGAATAGTATTAAGGTCATCTCAAATAACTCTAAGAAGAGCTAGTTGCAAAACTAAAAGAAAGTCAACAGCCTGAAAGCCTTTGCCCTGTTACATGGCCAGGATCTGACATGGAATTTTCTCAGTAGCTTTTCTGATTTCACAAATTGAAATCATGAAGTTGAAGTGATCTTAAAAGCCCAGGGCATGTGTGAATTTGAGAGGAGGAGGGAAGGATTAGTTCTCAAAAGGCCCGAAGTAATGTGCAGCCATGGCCAGTGACACTTAGAATAAGGCTGGAGCTGCGGTTTAGCCACAGTGCTGTTACGACATTACGTGAGCACCTCATGTTCTCATTGCATGTTGAGCAGTGGTACACATCTTGACATGTAATTTTAATAATAGCTTGTAAGTGTCAGAGATAATGTAATCTATTTAACAGTGAGCCTAAAGATTATCCAGAAGAGAGCATATTCTACTCTGTTAAAACAGCTAATCTGCATAAAACTTATGACAAGCCAGACCTTTTCAGGGTTTAATATACTGGCTGAATATTCATTTTTAAGACACTGTCCAAATCAGTTTGGTCACAGATGACTATTTAAAGTCCACTCCAAAGCTGGTAAATACACCAGGGAAATAACACATGAATCAGGAAAAAAACAAATGCAACGACAAACCAGCTCCCACAAACCCAGCAAAAGGCTGCCTTCAGCCAAAACCCCCCACGTTTAACATCAGCAATAATGGCTCTATATCTAGCAAAACAGAGGGTGACCTTCGATTCAAGTACTTACTGGCCACTTTTGTACAGGACTGGTGCAGGGCAGAGCAAAAAATCAGATTCCACAGTTTTTGGTCTTTCATCTGAAAAAAAAATCCACCAACAATCACATGAGCTTAATATACCACGCTGCTTCAAGGAGAAGCCGATGTGTGCATATGCTGTAAAGTCTCTTCCCTTCTCAGTACTGGTTTGGAAATGGCTGGAGCTTGCAAGCAAGCAGGGCCAAGTCAGGGAATAAAGCTGCTGCTTTTCAGTAGCTGCACCTTGAAAACAGAAACCCAGAGTTGGCTTTTGATGTGAGTGTGAGCCCATGTTACACCGCTTACCTGATTTTACTCAAGTCAGCTCTCACTCTTCCTAGAGACCATTTCCTAGAATCACCAGGGTTTTTTGAAGAGGCTTCCTAATATTTGGAGGATGCCAGTTTGTTTCCAATTAGCTCCAACCCTGCACACTATATTCAAGGACTGTTTTATAGTGATTGGAATGTCTACTTTGCCAGTGTTCTTCATGCTTTTGAGTCTCTGGCTGTTTGCAGAGCCTCTTAAACTAGACAGCATTTATTAGTGGAGCCCTGTGCATACCCTTTCTGCAGTTGTGAAGAGGAGAGGGGGGAGCTCTTTTACCTCATGCATTTAGTAAGATGGGAAAAAACCTGCTCCTGTGCGCAGAACCATCCTCCCAAACTTCCCCATAGCAGGGAAGTGGATTTCTGTACTAGAGCTGCCCCTGCAAGCATGGACTATTTCCTGATTAAGGGGTGAGAGCAGATAAATATGGAGATGACTGTCCTGCATTTAGGGAATAGGCAGATAGATAAGCAGTGCAGGGGCAGCTGAAGGAGGAGCTGTTAGCATAAATGAGCTTTTCTTGCGTGCTATATTCTGCACTGACTGCTTGGCCTAGATTTGGGGCTAGTTGTGAGGTGGAGAAGAGGGATTAGCACATTGCCATATGTTTTTGTCTTAATGGTATGTTTCATAGATTATTTTTCTATCCCACAGCTACATTTGGCAGGTTTCCTTTCCAGCATTTGGTAATGGTTCCTTATAAATGCATAAAGAGAAACATGCCAAATGCATCTTTTAAACCAGAAGAACTGACAAAATAAAGGTTTGCTCTGAAGCTGGCCCCATTGCTATCAGTCAGGGGAACTCTGACATGGAAGTACATTCTCATGCAATACCCCCTGTTACGCCCTCATATAGTGAGGCTTCTGCTGAGACTGCCAGCATTTTGTAGAGGAGAATGCAATGACACACGAACAATCTTCCTTTTCTTCTGACTACCTCCTTCCTCCTGCTGTTGCTCAAATGGCCCTTCCTACCTTTTTGTCCATCCATCCCAGTTCCACTGTTCTCTTCTAGCCTTGCTCTGAGACAGAAGTGCTAGGAGCCCAGCAAAAAGCTGTACAGCACAAGCTTGCCTATAGGGGAAGAATCACACTTCCCTATTTCCTTCCTCTACTACTCCCTAAACATTTGCTGTTGTCCACTGCAGACAATGAGAACCCGGGTGGGTGGTAGCAGGTCTCTGGCAAGATCCCATACAACAGATTGTGTTTTCATGCTGCAACATGCACACTAATACATCAGTGTGCTATTCCCCTCCCTTTGTGTGCTCTAGAGCACCCTTTCCTGAAGCCAAGGGGAGGAAAAAAAAGCAGCACAGAGATCTGGTTGGAAAATCTTGTATCAGATGCTAGCAAGTACTTGGGGCTTCATCCTGCCCAATAACAGTTATTTCTGTGATGGCAAAACAGATGTACATTTGCAGCACAACTATAAAAGACTTTAAAAAGTCAGAGAATTGGAGAAATACAAGTGAAAAAACATTTCAGAGGGTCACTTAAAGAAGGCAGCATGCCTCAGACATTTTTCAGTGACACACATCCAAGCTGTTAAAAGGCTGTCTAGGTAGCCTGTTCCATGACTAAGAAATGTTCACAGTGAGAACCACTCTCCTGTTACCTCACAGATATTTGAAGCATGGCAGAATTTGAAGCATGTTGCCTCTTGTTTTCAGTGGATTGGGACAGCCCAATGTACTATTTCCAGCCCTGCAGCAGCCCATATTTCACAATTACTTTGGACATTCTTCCTTTTCTGCAGGTGTAACCAAGTGAACTTCCCTGTCTTACAGCCTGTGCTCTGGATTTCAGCACATCCTTGACAGCTTCCTCTGGACGCTCTCCACAATGAGTCCCTTGCTTGTAGCACGGAGCACATCAAAATCCCAATTCCTAGGGTACATCCTTGGCAGCACAGCACAGCCCCAAAGTCAGACAGCACTGCAACCTACCAATCTTTAAGTACTGAAAGCCTATTCATTATATGCTGCTAGCACTATTATTAAATAATGCTAATACTTGTAGTTTGGCAATAGCACCCACCAGCAGGACAGAGGAAATTTACATTTGTGATGCTTATGGAAGATGGCAAAATCCCTCCTTAAGTTGCGTTCTACAGGTCCTTATCTACAGGAATACCTTAAAGCATCCCATCAGAAGATCCTGAATGGTACAGATGCCGCTGCAAATATAACTTTGTTGATGCAAGCCCCAAAACACTCATGCAAAGAATGTATGTGCTATTGCTTTTATTTCCCAAATAGACAGACTGGGGTGTAGAGAAGTGACTGCTCATGGTAACCAACAAGTCAGGAGCAAAGCAGGAAAAGAACAGAGGAGTCCTGAGGACTTGCAAACCAGCCACTTCAGTTGAAATTTCAGTTTGAATTATCTTCAGGTCAGATATCTGACATCTCAGCTATTTAACCTAGATAGTATGAGATGACTTCTATTCATCTGGAACTGAGTAAGACTTTTTCCCCACTTCTCCACGTAAGCAAGGTGGAGAGTGATGATAAATACATCACTGCAGCAGTCATTTCGTCCCACTACAAACTGTAGTTCTTTTTGAAGCTAATTTATGCAACAAGTCAAAGTAAGAGAACTATAGCTTAAACACAGGAAATGAAGGTGACAATTGCATCTAAAGGGAAACTGAGACAAGCAGCATTTCTTTACCCAGGTTGCCTCTATCCAGAATTACAGTGCTATTCTGTTCTTCTTCAAAATTATTTTAGATGTTTAACAGGCAGGAGATATTGGCAGCCTGTTCAAATATATATGATAACCAGAGTGAGGAAGAAAATGTACTGCAAACACATGTTCTACTGGGGAGGAATTTAAGACAGACTAATATAAAAATCAGACAGTAGGGAGGGAAAAAATGAGTTGGACTTTTTCTTTCTAGTCCGGCTTGCTTTTAAAGGATACTACTTAAAGCAAGAAATAGAAAGTACTTATATTAGCCATTCAATTTAGTTCCTTAGCATAAAAAAAATGGCAGAGGTTTCTATTAATGGCTTTTCGTTCACCATCACCTAACTTGTGCCAGTTCAGGGTACAGAGCAGCACAAGGATACTAACCCAAATTCCAGCACGACCTTTCATCTACCCTGGGGTGAGTTAATGCACCAAGCAAGACAAGACCAACTCCAGAAACTTTTGCTGAAAGTTACATTCTCCGTAAGCATACCTAATTAACCAGAGATCAAGAAGAAAATAGTCTGCACTCTACTTCTCAATTACTTAGAGAGCTTTTCTACCCTCCACAGCATCCACCTAGTAAAATTTGCCCAGTGATATAGGGACAAAGTAGTACTAACTGTTTTGACTTGGCCTTATTCAGCACTGCTGCAGGAGCTTCAGGAAGAGAACTAACTCCATGCTACAGAGGGGCATTCATGCCCTGACAAACCCCGAACCAAAGAGCACAATGGCTATACCTCTGGTACACCAGAGAGAGCAGGAAGAGATACAATCATAGAATAGTTAGGGTTGGAAAGGACCTTTAAGCTCATCCAGTTCCAACCCCCCTGCCATGGGCAGGGACACCTCACACTAAACCATGTCACCCAAGGCTATGTTCAACCTGGTCTTGAACACCTGCAGGGATGGAGCATTCACAACTTCCCTGGGCAACACGTTCCAGTGCCTCACCACCCTTACACTAAAGAACTTCTTCCTTATACCCAATCTAAACTTCCTCTGTTTAAGTTTGAACTCATTGCCCCTTGTCCTATCACTACAGTCCCTAATAAAGAGTCCCTCTCTGGCACCCTTGTGGGCCCCTTTCAGATACTGGAAGGCTGCTATGAGGTCTCCATGCAGCCTTCTCTTCTCCAGGCTGAACAGCCCCAACTTTCTCATCCTATCTTCCTACAGGAGGTGCTCCAGTTCCCTGATCATCCTCGTGGTCCTCCTCTGGACTTGTTCTGACAGTTGCATGTCCTTTTTATGTTGAGGATACCAGAACTGTACAGGACAACAAGGCAGGTGAACGTAACAAAACAGTGCCTTTTGGAATCATGATGAGAGCCTGTGTCTTGGCTTGGGTCTTCTTACAAGAAGGGGCGCTTGGTTGATACACTCTGTGGTCATGTTTTTTCCATCAGCAAATATCTGCTTGCTTGAAAATCAGAAGCCAGACAGTTATCACCATGTTAATACACATGGTCAGCTGGGCTGCCAAACACCAGTCACAGTTTACAGCTTATGGCAAGCAATAGCAAATTCAAGCCACTGGGCAAGATGTGAAATAACTTGCATCCTTTTACTAACCCTCAGAGCCTTTCCTGTTTTCCTCCTCTTTGATATTTTTCTCTTTGGATTTTAATTAAATGAGGTAATAAGAAACAAAATAAACCACATACTGGGAAATAACAAGGCAGATAATATCAAACATGAATACTTACGAATTGTAGTTCCATTCACTTGATAGGTACAACTAATGCCATCAGTTTTGCCTCCAAGGGTTAAGCCACTTCCTCTAAGAACAACCTGAAATTCCTCTGGAGAGAAAAGCAAAAACCCCAAATCACTAATTTAGTGCACTGCAGTAAATTAGGCAAGAATTTCGATACAGCTTGCCATAAATGAAGAACAACACAGTAATGCTTAAAACTTAATCAGGTCTCTTTTCTTTAAGTGGCCTCTGGTACTGCATTCATCAGTTAGGTCACTATAGGAAAAAATAAGATTTGTTCCTAGATCTTTATCATTGAGGCAGCCCTACTGAAATGGAGGTTAATTCTGACTATCAACAGGATCTGGGGCTCAGTTGCACAGTAAGGAACAATCTTTCAGTGGTACATGAGAAATCTGGGTCTCAAAACAAGAAGACTCCCCAGACCTGGCTCAGGCCGACTTCAAGTGCCAGATGAAGAAAACACTTCTCCTTAGTGCTACTTCTCTGGAGGCTGTGAAGGGCCATGCTATTTGTGAGTTGTGCAGAGGAGGAGTGAAAATGGTTTGTTTATCAAGGCCACCAGTTTCATTGAGACAATCCATGTTGTTACAGAAACATTAAAATAAGGAGGTTTTGCAACTCCCTGATTTGGACTGGTCTCAAGCTATGCATGGATTGTGAAACCCACAAAAAAGACCAGCTCTTAAAATTTTGGGCAACTCTTCTTCTTAATAAATGTATTTCCCCTCACTGCAGGAAAATGCAGTTAAATGCTTTACTGCTTATACTCCACAGACTTAGGATCAGGCCACCAGAAATATTCTCATGTATTTATATGAACATATATGTTAACGGGATTCTCAAACTTAAACCCGTGACAGTACACAAGTGTCACAGAATAAGTTCCATGCCTTTGAATATGAGGGCATGACTAAGGGCACAGGGGCAAATAAATGCCTCTCAACTTAGAATAATAGAATCATAGAAGAGTTAGGGTTGGAAAGGACCTTAAGATCATCCAGTTCCAACCCCCCTGCCATAGGCAGGGACACCTCACACTAAACC